>KI423168.1:8905-28934 GCA_000473375.1 Anopheles culicifacies | reverse complement strand
CGAAAATTATACTCCTGGGTTGTGAGTTGGTGAGGTGATCAAACACAACCTCCTACTCCAACGAGATCAGGAGCTATTACACACACGTTTCAGATACAATTCTACAAATGATCTTACAATGTACGGAGCTAGTACTCCGCTTCATTTGACGTAAAGCCGACAGATCGTTTTTGATGACGCTAACCAACCGTTAAACGTCCTATCCTATCAATGAAACCCCTTTGGCCAATGAAAATCATCCATGCGACAAACACGAGCGGATCTCAATGAATTTCAAATGCACCTCCAGTAGCAGCACATCATCTCTATGCACGTATTCTGCTCGTTTTTTTTTTGTGTACCTCTCCACTCTCTGTTCTTTCATCACACGGAGTTCGCCCGATAGTGATCACATCCGAGTAAGGGAATGCTACAGACCTGCATCCCAAGAGGAACGAGTTTTCAAACTAGATTAATTGAGAGACCTAGTTATTCCTCGGTATACACGTCTACTTACAACGATGCCTCCTACCCAGTCTTACCAGGTCTTACTTGCATCTTGCAACTCCGATTGGATTGCTCATATGCATGGACAGGGAGAAAACAAGATGCAGCCACAAAACCCGTCATCATTGACGTTGTGTGTGCGTGCGTGTGTGTGTGCATGCGAATGGCGATTAAATAATAATAAAATCAGCAAATAACTCTTCAACATGCATAGCGGTGACACACGAGATATGCAGAGATATCTCTCCCGCTATCTGTCCGTTGACATAAACCAGATCGGACAGGTGGTGGTGGCGCTGTAGTAAAAACCGATAACGCAGACCCGTAACGCGATCAATCGAAGCGATCACACACCACACAGCTACGAGCTCCAGATATCGCAACACACTAACGACTTCGAAGCGATTGCTTCACCGTTTTTCCATCATTTGGCACGATTCCGAACCTGCTACCTGTTGCTGTTGGTGGATTTTCCTTTTCAGGTGTCAACGGAAAAATGAATCACTTTGAAGTAGTTTATAGAGATCTGGTCTATGATATGATCTTTTGCAGTTTTGTTACACATCTTAAGGATGGGGATGTAAGGATTTAGAGGGGATCATAAATGTCATCCTGTATTAAGAGACCGCTTAGATCAAACGATGCATCAACGCACTGTGATCATCAACTTCGCAATGCAAGAATGTTAATCCTGGACGAATCCATGTCTAGCTCCAAGTTTAGCGGAACCGGAAGCAAAAGAGTGTGCGAATGTTCGTCACTCTTAACCCAAAGTGCCATTTCGTTTTCAGCAAAATACATTTCGTACTCCAAACGACTGCATGCCAGAGCTTAGCACAGGAAATCCAACCCGTTTTCCCTACTATCTCTTCCTGACGATACATATTCGATGGATTTTCAAACTGGATACCTGTCAAACTAGAACTACTTACAAGGCTGAAGTTGTCAGATTGGTTAGATATAGCCAAAAGGCGACATCTTAGAACCGGGAGCATTACCCCGAAATACCGGCTACACTCTAACGGGATGTGTGCGTTGGTAGGCGAAAACCCGCCCGAAATGATACCAGCAGTATAATAAAACCCATTCCTTCCACTAAATCTTCTAGAAGACGTCTAGGTCTAAGTCGCACCAGGTGTATAGAGTGTTGGCCGCGTAAAAAAACACGTATTTAAACAAAATGGAAACCTGTCGCATGTTTCTTGGACAAACGCTGGGTTTGCCGTCGGGCACTTAGACACAGACGCAGAGGGGGGAGGTGGGACAGAAGTGTTGTGAAAGTTGTGCGAATCATTCAATCGAGTAGCGGGGCTTCACCGAGGTCCAAAGTGCAGCGGAAAACCTTACCACTTGCATACTACACCCTTGTTCTCCGCTTTGGACACGAACCCACTCTGCGTCATCTGCACTGTGCGACTGTGCATAATTGGACTAATCGGTGACGGTGGTTGCAACTTTTTCGTCGCGGCAACAGCGGCAAGAAGTAACGGCCCCCATTCACCTGCTACTTATCTGGAACCGTTTCGCATTATTTTCGCGCTCATCAGTAATTTAGAGCTCTGGTAGTAAGCGGGAGCATATCTTCTTAAAGCCCCCAAAGCTCAGCTTGAACGAATATATCTCTTCACGCCATCCAATGCCAGCGGCAGTTTCTGGATCACTTCATCTCGAACGCACCCGTGTTTTTATTCTTCAAATAATCATCCACCTCTGGGATTGACACTTACCTGTTGGATCACTTCCTCCAGGGGACGCCCGTTGGTCTGTACCAGCGATTCGATGGCCGGGATCTCCTGCGTTATTGCACATTCCGGTGGCGACGGTACAGCGGCAATGCCTGGAGATGTGGAGCCGCCCGTCGGGACGGCAATCGCCGTACTGTCCGACGACGTTCCGACAGCCGTGGACGATGCGTTGATGCTGGCAGGGCACCCGCCGGCACCGGTCGCACTGCTGCTGCTGCTGATGTTGCTGTTGCTGCCGGTAAGGCTGCTGGACAGTGCACCGAGCGCGTTGCTGCCCGATGACTCGGTATGGAATGTCGAATTCCTCGGCCGGACTAGATACTGCTTTACGCCAATTATCTGCAAGACAAGCAAGAAGAGCGCCATCAAATCAAACATGCTGGAAGCGGATAACATAACACTAGCTACGGGAGTGTACTCGCGGGAAGCTTTTTCTCCGTATGCTAATCATACGAGCTATCAATTCATGTGGCGCAATCCACTCACGCAATGCGCTATTGAAAGACGTTGAGCGTAGCGATACATCCGCGTTTGAGGCAACAACGTTGAAGCGACTTGGAGAACTGAGTTGCTGAACAAGTATTTTAATGAATTTCCTATGAACGTTACAACTATTTCTACGAGAGATCCCAAGAAAAAGTTTCAATTTCCCAAGTATTCGTCCAGTTCTTTCAAACTCCCGAACTCCACGTCTTAACCCACAATCGCTACTAACTTAAACCAAGTGTACGGAGTCTACAGGTAGCCCAAAGGAAAATGTACCAACAATAGACACATGCCATGCATGACCACAAAGTTGGCGTTAGAATGCGAAGCTATGTTAGAAGAACCGTGTGCAATAAAATACAATGTTTTAGTGGATGTCATGTTGATTTACAAAGCACTAAAGCCACAACTACACTCCACCAATAACCGTTGCTGCACATGCCTCAACAAGTCGCGCGGCGTTGTGTAACCACTATAAAAGAATGTAAATATTATGGAATTACACCGTTCTAAGCAGCTCTTCAGGTAGAAAACAGCTTCAGAACCTATCAGCTTCAATCTCTACCAAACAAAACACAGGCAAAAGGCTTACTCGCGTTCGATCGATGCGCAAATGATAAATTGTTGTATTTTGAATGCAACTCACCACATGCGTGCGTGCGTTCGCGCAAGGAGAATGGAAATTCTCACGACATTGAGGGGTATCGCGAAGTGGTTGGTTATTTTAGGCTCCAGCGCTAAACACAACACACAATTGAAAGAAAATTAATGCTTAAGGGGAAATTCCTTCTTTACAAAGTGATTTAAACATTCAATAATTTTCTTCTTTTTAGTAATATTTAATAATCTCTGTAACTTCAAACGCAAAATGTGTTGTGAATGGATGAATAAATTATATATACATGACCGCCCTTCACCTATTGATGAAACGAATGCAGTCAATTCACACTTCATTTTTCACACTATCCATCATCAAGTAATATATTTGTCCATCAGCTAAAAGCGGACATGGACATAACGTCGCAACGATTTGTCGTGACGAGGACTGTTGTGTTTATGATACGTTTATGGTGTGCAATTGAGTTGTTTTATTTTCCGGATTTAAAAATACGCGGAAAATGAAAGCTTAATATCACTTATCTTGTAACATAAGCATAAGATATAACGCTTCTTTTTTTATTGAACGTGCAAAGATCCGTAACATATCATTAACGTTTTACACTTTGACACTTCCTATACACTATCAGCAAACACTGATGAGGTTTTTCAGTTAAATGTTTTTTTTTTAGAATTCCCTAGCTAACAGAAAAAAGACCTATCAGCTCAAATTAACCACCGAGAGATGAGAGGTTGATTTGCGTATATTAACCCTCCCCCGTCCCATCTGGTCATTAGCTGTAGATGCGTATCAGATAAAGATGTAAATCGGCCCCAAACAAGAGCATCTCAGACAGGGGCCTCATTCATGATTATCTTCAATTGCTCATTTGCTCTCGAAGACAAAATTGTAATACTATGTTTATGGCCTATTGTTTTGCACAACAACAACCCTTCCTATAACACAGCTGGATCATGTAGGAAAAAACACCTAGAGAGACTAGAACTGGACAGTGGTACTTCAAAACAGATGCGAAGTATTCCTGCTTTTAGATAAAAATTCGAGGATTTTTTAAAACACCACAACTTCAATACGAGAAGCTAGCTCAGTAGAACTCTCCACCAGACCGGTGTCTTTGGCTTACAAATTAAGTAACTAAAATCATAAAACGTACTGAACAATGATGCTCAATTCGAGGTGTCCGCGTGTCCAACTCTCTTCCAATAATGCAAGAGACACACACCACTTACGAGCTTCTTCTACTGTTATGGATTAACTGCAGTTATCTGCATCATTTACGTAGCCACAGGTAATTACCATCTGATGCTCAGAAGTCAGCCTTTTACCCACGCTAATCGAGGTCCAGTATTACTTGACCTCTGCAGTAAAGCACGAAAGCACTTTACGAGGCTACTATCCAGAATGCATGTTCATCTGTACAAGATAGCACGTGCCGGCACAAAATGGTCCATAATGGGCCTTGTGGAATATTGGGGCCAGAAGCCCTATGACATCCACTGACATCTACTAGACCCTGTGTGTCTGTGACTGAGATTTTATGCAGATGTCATTCAAATCGCTTACCATACATTGTGTTTTTCCTTGATATCTACTAGGCGATTCGAAAAAAATATTGTAACAATTTATTAAAGCATCACGAAAAAAAATGCTACGATGCTACCGAAAGCGGAAGATAACACATTCTGCTCTGTTTCACCAAGCACGCCCCATCTCTTCTTCGGAACCGTGCGCATATACGCGAGCTAATTATGATGAACTGACGCGCATCTTAAACGCCTCGCGTATGGATATTGTTAAAAAGACATTAAGGGATTCCGGGGGCTTCTAGGAGTGGAACCAAATCGCATACACCTCGATGGCGCCGTGTCTAATTGACGTTTTGCCCCAACACGCGGTGTATAATAAAAGTGTGCACACCAACCCCCCAACCCCCATTGATTATGGGGGCCCCCGTGCGCGAAGTGGTGGCTGGAAAATGAGCATCTTCACCTGAGAAACACACCGCGGCGTTGTTGTGATGCGCGCCTCACACTCTTCTGAATCCGTTAAAAATTACGCTTCGACATGATTTCCTTGAAGACAATTAATCTCCATCCCGTCATCAGGTGTCATCTGGATGACTGCAGTGAAACACCCATTTTTTGCGCTCTCTCTCTATTTGCTACCGTTGCACCACAACTCGACTGCATCGACACAGTGTTGTGAATAGAAACAGTTTTTTGGCAACAACATCATCACTCCGACTTCCGATAACCTTCGTCTTTGCTCGCCAAGACAGCATATGTGCCCTCCTATCGATCTCGTCTAACGATCATTCGGTCTCCTTCTGGAAGATGATCACGTAATTGCCTGCTTTGAGACTGCATGTAACTATCCCGCCGCTGGTGGTTAGGATGGTAATTACCTTTTAGTGATTAGCTTTGCATGGATAGGAAGATAGTGTTCGAATTTCGATTTTGTTTTTGTCCCTTCCCCTATTTGCTCTCGATTTATGCAATATCATCTCGAGCAGAAACATAAAAAAAGCCAATAAATTTATTGAACAGGAGATTAAGGAAGGAAAAATAAAACACAACTACTGCTGCACGAAAGTTTAATCTCAAACTCAATCACTGCAACGTTGCAAGTGCTCTCTGATTAGCCTCTCCGCAACAACATTGGCACCACAAAACGTGTCTTCCGGTTGTAAGCGTACGTGAACGGACAATCATTGCACCCGACCCCAGGTTTGCGTTTTTGCGTCCACCACCTGCACCTGTTTACAGCTTGTTGTTCCAGAAACATTCGACGGAACGCCGGCGAAAAAAACAACGCACCCTGACAAGGTCCAGAGAGCTAGTACCAAAACGGTCGCTTTCCTATTAAAAATGATGAATCTTGAAAATAAACTTCCCCACCAAAGCAATGATGATCAATATTGCAGTGGTTTGCTTTTTTTCTTCTTTGCGTTCTAACAGAAAAAAAAACCCTCGTTGCATGAGCAAGTGCATGATCAAAACAAAAAAAAGTTAAAGGACAGGAAAAAAGTGCAATCAGGAAAATAATCTACTTCTTTCAATCACCTTTCTTTGTTTCCTTCAGTTTTTTGCTAAACGGTTTGTTTAGGTATGCAGATGGGCCGATTACCGGCCAACGGTAACCACCGACACAACTAGAACAGTTGAATGCACATTAAAAGCGTATACAAATCCATCACTTTCGAAGACAATAAAAGAGAAGACGCCCGTTTGTTGTGTCCTACTCTTCCTGTTCCACATTAAAAAAAAATTTCATTACAGAGTTAATGAGCGTTGGATGTATTTGATGCTGTTTCACGAGACTCAATTAATCCTCATCTCTGAGGATTCTTCAAGGGATATATGGATCTCTGAAGATCAAAAAGTCTCCTGTAAAAAGATTCATATAAACTATTCAACTATTTCATTCAATTCACTTTCCAACAAACGGCATTCTTTCTACCAACTCCATGGACGACCTTTGCTTTCAACCCCACGAGATGCAGGATGACCTTGCCGGGGCTCCTCTTGGTGCTGGTTGCCCAGAACTCGGTGGTGCAATTTGCTCGTAATTATACATCAAACGCAAACCGGCTGAGGATACACAACGCGGACGATAGAATAGACCCGCGCACCCGCGATAGGTGTTGCTACCAATTGGCCGATCAATGATGGTGATGCTGCTGCTGCGTAGCTAATAACCTGACACCTTCCACAGTAACGACCCTGCGCGCAGAGATTAACCCCTCATGAGGAATTCCATGAGAGCCGTTCGTTTGACGCGTAATATATGTTCTGGCACTATCTGGATACACCCATACAAACACCGTAACAATTAGTAAGCGACCGTTCTCCGCTGGTCAAGTACTAGCGCCGATCATTCCAAGAAAAATGGCAATTGTACATTTTAACAACACACTTCACCGATCATAAGGGGTTTTTTTCTATGACGAGCAACTTCTTTTAAACAAGTTTGTTACGTCAGCAAAAGCGTTCTTAAAATATATAAATCCCATTCGAATATATCAAAAAATATTTACGAGTTGTTGTTCTGGTTCATGCGTTCGTGTTCTAACATCCCGTTGAAGTCTTTCGTTAAGCAAACGAAAGCACTAAACGTAAACACAAGCGACGAACCCCTCGAAAACATTAGCCCCATTAGAACGTGCAGCGCAACCCAACTGTCCTTCTGCTTGTGCTCTTGAAAAGGAGGATCTCTTGACATCGCGAAATCGATGACCACAGAAACGTTGTCAAGAGTGCCACACTTCCGCTCCGACTGAAACCGCTCGCGAAAAAGAGAATCTTCATTTTAACTAAACTTGATCGCTCGTCCGTCTCGTCAGCCACTCGGACACAACAATCGTGGTCATGGAAAACCTTCGCATCTTAATGTGACGATACCCTCACACCACACAAGCGAGGCTTTGTATTTGTCTAATGGTCATTAGCACACGGCAAACGGTGGCTCGCTCGTTTTGCATTCTAAAGCGCATTTTGAAGACATTTACAGGAAGACACTCTCAAGGAGGAGGGCAACAGAGCATGGTCAACCACACCACAGCAGGGGCGTACCAGCTACAACGGCTGGGGACGAACAATTCAAATCGACGAGCTCCCACGGGCCAAACGAAGGGTATTGGTGAGTGCGTGTCGGGTGTACCGCGGCCGCCACACACTCTCTCTCTTTTGTTTTAGCGGACGTCAGGTTAAATCATTATTTGTGCATCCATTAGACGGCGATGCACCTACTGCACCATGATTCCACAACCTCCAAACAGCTCACATTCGATGCTAATGATGAGAGTGGGGATTATCAAACCCAGAACCGATGGGATCGAACGGGTGGAGAGTTTCTCCTTCAAACTGCAACATAAACAAAAATCGCACTCTTCAAGTTCTAACGCGACCCCTTTCGGAAGAGTAGCAGTAGCATTAGGCACGCCATCAACCCTACGCGATGACATGCGATGCCGTGTTCATGAGGTTTCGTGCACAAAGCTATCGGTAAAGTACCTGTGCCACGTTCCACACACATTCAAAGCCTGCGCGCTCCATGAAGAGATCTTCGCGTGGAGAGGAAAACTGTGTCGTGTGAAGATAATTACACGTCATACGCGCTGCTGGCTGGCTGGACGACCCTGCGCGTCTAAGAAGAAGCGCAGCGCACACACAGGTGTAAGAGTTGAAAACTGTGTCCGCTAAAGAGCGATTGGAGGACCCCGGTGCGCTTGAAGATGTTAAGATGTGTTTCCACTCCAGCAGGCGTTCAGCCGTAGCAATAAAGTATTTGTGGAAGATACGAAAAGGTGTCTTTGCCTGTCTGGTTCGATACGAAAGGAACTTGTTTTAATGGAAGTACTCGCACAAGAAACAAATAAACCAGAAATACTGGAAACCCTGGACAATGTCTGGAAGTCTCAAGACCAACAAGGAATGTGCTAAGAACATCCCACCCCATTGAACATCTTGCTTATTATGCTTATTTTGCATCTTTCATCTACACTACGTCTAGAGGTTTGTGAAGTTGCGAACGAATAAAAAAGAATCTAAATATCGTAATATTAGTACACTACTATTGCAAAAGGAATGATTTAATTATTACACACATTAACACACACGGGATGCATCATTAAAACCACACCACAATCATTCCCATTAGCAGCATGATTTCAACTGCACCAAACGAAATGATCATTCGATTGCGACAAGATCACGTATGACAATCCTAGATCGGAGTACCTTTACCATATCCCGCCTTTTACAGAGAGAGAGACACATCGTTACGCGAGGCTATTATATGGTTGGGATTTCAAAATTGCAGGTTGAGAACTGTGACTCGCTTCCGGTACGTCATTATCACCGGTTTGCGGTGCACCCACTGACAACAACAACGACAGTACCGAAGACTCAGCTTATGATTATCGTACAGGGAACTAACGCTCAATCTTACTACTACGGCCATACGAAGGCATTTGCAGAAGCATTTATTAGCAATCAATGTACAACATATTTACAATAACTGTCATACAGCTGATTAGTTGGGATCGAAGGCAAAACAGAGTACATCAACATTATTTATATAAAAATGAACAAACCCCACCCCCCGGGGCATTCAAAGGGAGAGATTGGTATGATAGCAATTGCTTGTCAATTCCAACAATTTTCGTATTTGGCCACTTTGTAGCTCAATTCCGTGTACTTTGCCACGTTCAGGAGGGGGTTCGATGGCGTTCCTCTGATGCAATCCTATATCCTAGTGGAGTATACCGTGGAGTATAGACCCTACCATAAGGTTCACGTGGCTGGGGGCTTTCTTATCGACAACGTGTGTGCGAGTAGCGGCACGCAAGTGATGCAATCAGACTTCAACAAATCTATTACCGTGCATCCGAATTCCGAAGATGATGCAGCTTTTTAAGAAACTAAATTATTTTATACGATATAATACGGCCTGTATGACTACAATTTGTATGACCTGAGATGACTCGCTACTTTATGTTTTATGATATTTCCATGCAAATATGTTTCTTTTTATGTTGCCTCCTTCCCCTTAAGATTTTTTTGCTTCGTGGTAGCTCTTTTGTTATATCTTTCATTCGATTACCCCCGCAAGTGAATGTTGGTTGCAGCGACGGCGTATTGGATCACAACTCCACAACGGACAAACACAACCTGTGATGCCTGGTGCACATTACGCAAACCGCCATCAGCAGAGAGATGCTACGGATAATCTGCACATTTCCCTACACCGCATTGCACCACGATCCATAAAGCAATTTGAAGGCCTCCTCAACACTCCCTGCCTCCTCACAAGACAGTACCACGAGAGAAAGAGACTAGGATGAAATTATGCTCAGTAAGAGTTGGAAACATGGACACGCAACACAACATACGTACACCGTACCATGCCCGGAAGCCATATTGATGGCAGGTGATCGCTTGCAGGGAAATATTGAAGAGTTCAGCCACAGCAACGAAAATGAAATTAGAGCTACGATGATATTCCATCTCCAGAGGCACGTGGCGCTCTCCCTTGCCCAAAGGGCGCACCATCAATACGAAACAGGTGAAGATGTCTTCTAGCAAAGACGGTTCTCCATTTTGCAAACTCCGATTATGGCATCAACTAGAAGCAACTAGAGCTCCCGAAGAAATGACCCAACTAGCCGGGGAGTAGTAGAGGGTTCAATGTGCAACTACTGCTACTGCTACCCCGAACGATTGGGAGTAATTTTCCCATTATCGCTAATTTAACTTTCCATAGCATGATGAATACCGGACCTGCCTGCCTGCCTGAGCACCGTTTACCTGATGCCAAAGGCGTCAACATTACATTGCCATCAAATGGGCGCAAATTTAGCTACGCCCCCCCTTGGGCTGAACCTCCTGGAACGTGCGCAAGTGAGTCCTTAAGCCATTTGACGCGAGAGAGCTGCAATTTCCACTTTTAAAATGAATTATTAAATCATGCCGCCAGTTAAAACTTAAACCACCATAAAGATTGATGGAATATCCACAAATTGGAACACTCGGAAGGGTAGCGCGTTGAAACATTTAAATCAACGGCCACTACACACACCCGAAAGATCGTGATCATGACCCTTCTCTCGGCTCCAGATGATGAATTGGCGCGCACTAGAGGCTGCGCGGTAAGTATTATTTATTTATCCACATCACCCAACGTTCCTCCTCTTACGGTTAGATGATTGGGCTCTGATTTGGGCCAATCGTTTCGCTATTGTGTTCGAGGGGGTTACCCTCTATGTCTATAATTTTATTTTTAATCCCCAACATAACACGAAAATGCATAAGAACGGCTGAGGGACAACACTCTGCGGAGGACCTCTGCATCCAAAACGCCATTGGAAGTGAAACAACAAAATAAGCAAATTAACCACTATTTCTTCATTCCTTTCATTTAATCTGGCCGCTCCGTTGTGTGTTTGTGTATTTCTATGCATTTTATTAAACATAAAGCCGCTCCAGTTCGGAACTGGATTCGGTAGCCAGACAGAACTTAAAGTGATTGTATGCCGGCGACAGTAGCTTCAGCATTATGGCTATTATTCAACGTCACCATTTTGTTAGACAATGGGGGAAATGCATGATCAAGTAGATGATCAACCAAAGCTATGCCAGAGAGGGTGAAGCGAAACAAGTTCTACGGTTTGATTTATTTATTTCAATTTAATTACTCCAAATACCAGTGAAGGTAGTTCGAGCGATTTCCATCATAATGTAATAAATAATGGATCACATTAAACATGATTGAATTAAATTAACTGCAACAGAAAATAGAAATCCCTTCAACTGTAGCTTAATTTAAAAATATTCTTAAACATATTTTAAAAAATTTCAAGAAAATATAATTTTTAAATACACTTAAGCAAGCTTTCTTTTTTAATTCCTCCACATTTACATGACGCCACAACAGCTTTAATGGGAAAATATCATCACATCTTTTCTGCGAAAAAAAAAACCAACCAAACCCCTCGAAGACGTTAAAAGCAATCAATAGTATATCTCGTTTTCCGCGGGAAGTATCGAGATGAAATCGAGCTTCATTCGTAATCGTATGAGGTAAAAAAAAAAACGAAGCAGCTTTAATCCATCGGAAAATTGCAACAAACTGATCGAAGCTGGGAGGGAAACTGATGGCACCCCTCCGTAAAAGAAAAATAAATTAAAGAAAAGCTGATCCACCCGTAAGAGTGATGGATCAACGCGTGCCTGCTGCTGCCTCTGCCATTCGGTAGTTAATTTAACTGTGCCAAAATATAAATACACAAACACACACGCGTAGAGGGGCACTATTACACAACACTGTCGAAAAAAAGCACAAGAAAACACACAAATTTTGAAGTGAAATAACCAAACGAGAAGGAAAACACACTCCCCCCACAGTCAAGCTTTTTTAGCGATTTTTCGTCCGATTTCTTCTCCAACACACACACACCCCTCGATCGTGATCGAAAAAACACTTCCATCGTACACGCAGAAGTATGTGTGTAGTGGTGGTTTTTCGTTATTGTACACTTTGTTTTCCTTTTTGGCATATTTGCTTTACCTTGCATTTGCCACTAAATGCATCGAACAGGCCCTCCCTCCCTCCGATGTTGGGGCCGTGGTGCACGGGTGCAATTATGAGCGTATATGATACGGTTTTGGATTTAGACGACCAGTGGAGCAGGCAGAAAAGGGTGGAAGGGGGATCAGTGGTAAGGAAGGGAAGGAAAAATTGCATCAACCATGAAATCGCCTGCCACAGCTCGCCTACCGAAGCAAATGCAAACTTCCATTCCGCCTATCCGATCGATCGGTTTCACTAACCACTACTGTATGAGGAGGGGGGGCACCATAGACAGCGGTGTGTGCCACTCCATACAGTTACATTTCAATAATCGATGGCGGCAATATTCATAAAAACCAACACCCCTTAAGCAGGCGAAAAATCGGCTAACGCGTAAGCCTTTGTTTTTAAAAGGTTAACATTTTTCTACTTTTTCCGAAGCGCTTTCATAACCATTGTCACGCCAAAAACAAAACAAAAATTACCGAAAATTTGTAGGTAAAAGGGTAGAATAAGCAACCCCCATTTATGCAACGACAGCTAATGAAGGCTTGAGGCGATTCCAGTGCCATTCAACAATTTCACATTTGAGTTTCAATTTGTTTTTTTAATTTTGATGATATATGATTTTATATTTTATATGCAATTGAAGTGTTAAATCCTAAGCAAATGTGCTAAATTGTGACCAAAAATTATAAAGTTCTCCACGACAACCCAAGTTCCCAGTTCTCAACAGTGGAAAAACCCATCTCGAGACACTCAATATCATGCTTCGCATCATTGCGAGTGCGCAAAGTGCAAAATAAATTGCCAGTTAGATGCATGCCCATCCATTACGGGGTCCTCCATCGCCGAACCTCTCGGCCCGGAGTTCATCATGCGATAAATCAGCGCACGAATGCATCCTACAATTCGCAAACACTCTCGGGCGGAATAATTCGAGGTCTAAGGTCACCCGGTAACCTTCCCGTACGATTAAACTCTCCATCGTACATACACGCGATGACGCTTTTCCTCCCATAACAATCTGCACTATTAATGAAGAGCTACTAACGGATGGTCTGGATGATGGATGAACAAGGTTTGAACACTGTTTCGTCACTCTTTTTTTTATTAAAAATAACAAAAATGAATAACTTTCAAATATAAAGATTCGAAAAAAGTGAAACAAATACAACTATTAGTATCGATTAGTATCGAGTACCGAGTCATGAAGCAACTCTTTTCACAACAAACAGGTTAATTTGCTTGATTTGGCTAGGGGGGTTGGTGCTCACGCGATCATTCAAATCACCTAACCGCTCGTTTGAAATTGCACACTGTGCACCGAATGCAACACGACAGAGATAGAAATAGAGAGCGCAAGAATGAGTGCGCAATAGAGCTCCTTTTAGAACAAACATACTTCGCCGGTACGAGATCATGCGCACACAGTGGCCTACTCCACACTCGGCTTCGTTCTACGAGAGAGAGCGAGAGAGCGAGCGAGAGAAGTTCTTGCTGCGTTCGCTTTCACTGATTGATGCTGGACTGGTATGCGTGCCATCCCGCGGGTGGTGGGAAACATATTATTGCTTCCTCCCCACCCCGGGGATGCATATTAACCGGATTAAGCGATTTGTGTTTGAGTCTGATTGGACGAAACCGCCGCCCGCTCAATGCGCGTTGTGAGGATCATATACACTCTTTACTATTTTTTAATTGCCGTGCCGACACCCATCACCCATTGGCTGCTGTTATGATAGGTCGCATTTCTTGGAACGGGGAGCCTAAGTATCATTTAATCGAAAAGCATCCAGGCATTCATGTCGCCGTGGTTTTGTCTATATAGGAATAACCTTCTGCACATCATTTGTGTCAAATATAAGCGCCATATCTGATGCCATAGATAAATAGGCTTTAGAATCAATTCTTCCAGAGTTCTCCTGACTGCAGTTATAGCTAGAAAAAGGATAAGCTGCGGGAGATCGAGTTCAGGCTTGAGTTGAGGAGTTTTCTGGAAAGCGCTTGGCAGCCAGGTCATATACCTTAGACATGGTCATAACAGTAGATCGAGAAAGAAGAAAAAGCCTCAGAATATCTGATAATGTTGCAGAGGGAACTCCAGAATTTCTAGGAGTGAATTGTTTCCCGATCACAACTATTCGAATGAAGTTATTAAAAACCTTGGGTTATCCATCAACCACTCGAGCTTCTCTAATGGCTCTACAACCTCGAGAGGTCTTGTGACCTGCCATTTCTGGCGTCCGTGACTTGAAGGTACTCCGCAATAGGATAGTCACTCCTGAGTACGGGGGAACAGCCCGAGTGGGATTCGAACCTCAGTCCTGCTCGTTCGAAGACCGACGAAGCTATCACCTCTGCCAACGAGCCGCTCCTACACGTTTAGAAGTAGTTCTTTAAAATTGACATATTGACAAACACATATATAGAGCAGCTCTGCAACTGTAAATATAAGGAAGGAAGTCACTAATTCGGGTAAAACGCGATCAAATAATTTAAAGCGAGTGATGGACAGGTCGTACAGGTTCCCTCTAATGCCTATGATGGTTAATGTTAAACAACTTCATTACACCAAATACTAGCAACAAAGTCGAACTACCTCACATTCCGTTCCACCTTCACGTTCCACAAACAAACGTTGAATGTTATGTCGAAATCGTCGATGGGGTCGTCCAATGGATCCCAAGCAACTCAGGATCGCGCGTTTGTGCGTTATTCGATCGAATTTATGCAACCGCATTATATGCTACAACCACAACCGTTACTCACACGGTACAAAACAGAAGCACTGCTACTCTTGCCCGGAAATAGGAAGGAAATACTATCCGAAACTGGCGGTACAGCTCTGAGCAGCGGCGGGAGCTGTCTCGAATGGCGCCAGCAAAAAGAAATATGAAACGGAAATTCCGATGATACCAGTGAGGAGGAGGGTGGTGTGAGTGTTGTGATGAGTTACAAAATAGTGCAATGCGCTTGATGATGTAGTTGGGGTTTGTTTGAGGGGAGCCATACCGCCTTAGGTTAGGAAAAAGAGAGTTCGAAACACAAGAAGAAAGAGGATCTAATTTCACTTTCAATGTTGATCAGAGATTCCAACAGGCTGCTTTTTGAAATAGCATGATAAGCTAGCACATCCAACGCAACACCTCTTATTTGAAATTCCAATCATTCCTGACCATTCTTAATGCTGATGATGTATACAAAATTGGATGCCCTCTATTTCCAATACCCGCCACCGCTGGTGGAGAGTTACCGATTTGTTTTCGTGCTCGCGTGTTCTCACACACTCAGAAGGCTCTTCTATTCGGCATCTCCTGGTCACGGCACCGCGCAATTATCACAGCCTAATGTGTAAGCGCTAATGCAAACAGTTTCAAACGATTAAAAGCACAACAACCAACAAAAGGTTGGAAGCTTTCCAAAAAATGGCTACTTTTTCAGTGCATCGCTAATTGTGCTTATCGCCCTTCAAACTACTGGCTGCTGTTCGTGTTATCGCCCAAGCCGTGTAATGGCTCCCTTCCACGCCCTTTGCAATTGGCTGCACACGTTGCATGGAGGTGGTGGTCATTGAAGACGTTTCCAAACTGACTCGAGGTTTTGTTTTCCTCGTTCCCACGCAGCAGCAGCACACGGACGTTTGTTCCATTCTAAATCATCACACACGCAAAAACAAAAACACACACACACCGATGGATGAGGAATACTTCCAACATGGCCACACCGGAGCTGTAGGAAGGAGGAGTTGAAGGGGTGCGTGTTTTTCTTTCCCAATATCTCGACAAGCGTTGAAATCGATACACACAAACGCACACGAATGCGAACCGTGCCGTTGTTTCGTTGCTTCTGCTCGAAAGTAAACTAAATAAGTACCCATTCAGTAGCCACTCAAGCTTAAAGTAGAATTTTACGGGCTGGGATGGTATGAAACGTAGCACAAACAAACATCACACACACATATTGGGCGGATTATTGGCCAACGGCAAGAGCATCGAATGGCGCCATCGATGACTTTCATATTCGGCCATTCAAATGTCGTTTGCGAGTTACAAATACAATCTCTCGGTATATTATTCTTAACGCGTACAGAAATTCTAAGACCTCCTGATGATTAGAGACCTCGTAGGTATAGTGGATTGATGAAGAAAAATAAGCGTCTGGCAAAGCGAAAGTACCGCTCGAACAATGGAAACATTAATTGCCCAAACTCCGTTCGTTAATGTGGATTTAAATTATCTGGAGTTGCTCTTCAATTTTTGCCATTAACCTATCATCTCTTACTCTCACAAATTCTTCTACGATTAGCGTTAAACTTCTTATAAAAATACTAAGTTCTATTGAGAATTATTATATTCATTAGAAAAATCTCAAGGAGTTCGTCATCGCCACAAGTCCCTTCTGGCCTTTTTGTCATGCATTATCTTCGCCAACGTCATCCGGCGACGACGACGACGACGTATGGTAATCAAGTGAGTTGCCGAAGCACCGGAACGCTCTCCTCTGTAATTTCGGTGGTACCGTGGATAATTCTGCATCATTTACGGCTCTCCAATGTTTTTCGTCCACCGTCCAAAAGAGCAGAATCCACGACAGCGCAAAAACCACAACACACACCCTGAGTTGTTGGTCTGGAAGTCTAACGCAACAGCAGCAACGAAACAAAAAAGCAGACGAATCTTTTAATGCCATCCAGAACACGCGTCCGCAGGAAATTACCACACTGTGGCAAGGATTAATCGCACTTTAATGAAGTGTCCTTGCCGGTGTGTGCCGTTTTTGGGATGACTTCGTTTACCTTTCTGGGGCTGATTAAGAGGTGCCTTTTTTTTGTTGTATCATCTGTCTCGAATGGAATCAACGTCCAGACATAGTTAAGCAAGCATCCCTAATGTCTGGAACCGGAGGGCCGCCGTACAAAGTCATTCCTCGGGGGGGAACCCGCTTAGAAGATGCAATAAAGCGCCTTTAACCAGGGGGGCTTGAATGAAAACGAGTACTACTATATTTTCCATCCAACGTGATTAGCATTTTTCTACTTCTTCTTCTTCTTCTCTCCAGACCACAAACAGCCGTCGCGAAGAAAATTGCACACACGCAGCGGTGAGCAGACTCCAAAGCATTACAACATTACGTAAAAAAGGCAACAACCGCAAATCTCTTCATCTTCAGACTTCCAAAAACGCAATACCCCCGCGCGCAAGGTCACAGCAAGAGCAACCATCATTCTTGCTGATGGAAGAATCAAACAACGAGCAAGTAAAAACAGAGAAGAAGGAGAGAAAACATACCTTCACAAACGACAGAATGTGGCAGGGCCCGCCAGAGGAACATGCAGTTCCTGACGCTAATTCACTCTAGAACAACAACCAAAAAACTGTAAACTCACCGGATGTCTGCCTTATTGGCGCAATGGGAAACCAAAAACAAAAAACTAAATGCATAATAAAATTAATTTCACGAAAAATTAATTAACTTCCTCGCTCGCAATTAGGAGCGGAGCGATTATTTAACTTTACTTTCGTTCATTCCGCTCCAAACAACACCCATATGTCCTCCTCTCTCGGTTTCCTTTGCCATCAACAATCTGTCAATCATTTGTTTTGCCTGATTAAATATCTAAACGATTTATTAAACAGGCCTCAAAATCAATTTCCGCTCAATCTGCTCTGTCCTACATGAAAAGCAAGGGCGGGAGAACAGGGTGGGGGTGTATTTGTTTATAAAGAAGTAGCTCCCATTAAAACATACGACGCAAAAGCTCTCCCCTGCAGCGACTTTTTTTTGTTTGTGTGTCACAACAATATCCACGGCCGATAAAATTAGAAACCGAATGCGAAAGATGGCAAATTCCGTAAACAATCTGCCACAGACCGACATATAGAGAGAGAGCCTGTTTCGGGGGCTCATCTCTCACACCGAAATAAGGTCAAGTGTTAGCATAAACGTACCGAAGTTTCTCACTAATCGCGCTAGAAACTGGCGAAAGTGAACACCAAGTCAGCGTTTCATTCGGGAATGTGTAAAGTGTAGCAGGCTGCATCAACCTGTTGACATCAATACACGGGATCCCGATGTGGGTATCCCGATTTCACCGCAACCTTGAAAAAAATGCAACCAGGTGTGCAGGAGCTGGTCCCGCGAGTCAACATTATCCCGAGGAATGCTGGAACTTCTTCATCTGCATAAACATTGTTGAAGAGAGTTGTAAACTCCATCCACCGGAGATCGGGGTGCATGGATTAGAAGATGTACACACATGTCTAATGCTTAAGTATCTTCGCTACAAAGCTGGGGGGGGGATTTAGCCTTCAAGAATTGGTAATTACTCGTTTGTGCTACTTCCAAGCTTGCATGCGAGCCAGAGAGATGGAGAGAGATGACCGCAACCTATGTGAATACCAGCCACAGCATACGCCACTTGTTTGAAGCATAGAGGCGATCGTACAAGAAAGTTGTCTAATGACTAATGACTCACAGTTGGAGACGAACCTCAATACCTCAACAAATCAACCATTATCGACGTAACGTTTGAAAGTCACAGAGTACATCAAAGTCGCGCCAAATGATAGTGTCAGTAACACCTATTTTCTAGAAAACGTTCTAGAACACATATTCGTCCACATCAGAGAATTCCTCAAGAACTTCAACTAGGGAGGATAAGAAAGAACAGAATTACAGTTGCGACCAAACGATGTCTATCCAGCCATCATAATTGCGGTTCTAAGTTTAGAACTGGCACACACTAGATAAGCTCCGACGTCTAGTTTCTACCGGATCTTCTATTTCCGGGGCGGTGTGGATCAACCTCAGACATCTAGAACGGAACAAACTTGCGCTAGCGAGCTAATGTGCAAACTTTCGCGACTAATTGGTGTCTTTATGCTTTTGGCCGCCGTTTCTTACATGAACAGCGGGGAGTAATGGAAACAGAGCACTCACTACTATACATCCCAGAGGTGCAGTGAGTAGTAATTAGCAAAAAAGTTATCTATCTGCTCTTTATTTTTTTGTGACGAACCGGATTAAACAAACCACCGCACACATGGACATCCTGTGAAAATCCATTACGCGTCTATTCCGGGAAAGCTGTAATAGTTGAAGCTTCCGAGAGCAGTTTTAGCTCAACCGTATTGCGGATTACGGAGCTGAAGCGTGGCAGAGAAACAGTTTCGGTTTTGAATTCCGAATCAGTAATTGCTCAAACAAACTATCTGGGCCTTTGGAGTCTTTGTCCACACACACGTAGCAGTAAGTTTCACCTGCCACCTTACAAATTAGTCATCTAATGAGGAAAACATTAAAATGCAATCTTCTCCAAATGCTTTGAATTGCTAACCAAAAAAAACCGAGCAATATAAATATTCAATATCTTATTCAAATTCTCCACCTAGTGGTGGGGCTTTCAATGGGCGAAGCTTTGTTTTTTTCATCAGTACATAGCAGTAAGAAGGTTGTGGACGAATTAATGATTCATTTCCTATGGCGAGAAGTGAGTTATGAGTAAAAGGAGATAAACCTCTCACAGTGAGTACTTTTGGATTGAAATATGCAAGGCGTTTGTAAGTGCATTAATAAAGGAAAGCTCATTATTCCCCACGAGGTGCTCGACATGTGAGGAATG
>AXCM01002508.1:0-30531 GCA_000473375.1 Anopheles culicifacies | reverse complement strand
TGAAAGACTTATGTAAGTCAGTGACGGAACCAGTTTAATAAATTGATTTCTTTTTATTATTAAATGCATAGCAAATATCACAATTGAGTCTTTAATATTGCCCATAATTGATTTTAGTTGTGTAAACGTACCCGGATAAATGGTTTTCCTCGTATATTACTTATTACCCAGAAATTGACTAAATGCGTTTACACCTCCCGATCGTGATCTCGAGCCGTCAGCACAAATGTCACAAGGGGAAAAACGGGATTTCAGTTAATTTAGAGCTTTTCCAATCGGCCACAACAACCCTACACGAACGGTTGGCTAATCTTTAAAATCAATCATCTCAACTCGCCATTCAACAGCCGAGCAGCAAAGCAAAATGAAAGCTCATGAACTCACTATACGAAAGCGTTCACCTTCGCTGTATTGCTGTCTTTTTTTGAAAAGCACCTGGGAAAGCAACGGAAATAGTGTGAATGGTCACCTTCCTCTATTCACGGTAAAGGAAAAATTCTCCGCTACCTTTTCCCATCTCCACCCTCCCCCGCCCTCCCCCTCCACCTGCGTGGAATTGGAATTGAAACCTCCAACCATGTTGAACGCAAAGCGAAATACGCATTACGTAATGCCATGCGGTGTGTCTACGCCAAAACCCAACCCGGTTGGTGGCATTTTGATTTCCCTCTCTCTTTTTTTTACAACTCTTTGTGTGAGTGTGCGTGTGTGCGATGGTGGTGCTGCTTTAGTTTTAGTTTTGGTTGTTGCGTTTGGATTATAGCTTGCCATCCTTTCGGTCGGGTGGGGTGGGGGAGTGTTTGTGCCCGGCAGTACCACGATGTCTGGCAGATCGATATTTCGGGCCTGTTCTGTCTGGGCCATGTGCCTGTAGTTCCTGGGCTGCTTCCGGCTCCGTTCAGTGGATTATGGTTCGTTTGCTAATTTATTTGCCAAACAACTTTCCCAATTTAAAGCAGGGGACTAACAGAACGGGGAGGGGTTGGGTGGCGATGGGAGCGAAGACAACAGGGAATCGATACCGAAGTGTGTGTGTGTGCGTTTTAAAATGTACTTTCCCCGGGAACATAATCCAATTGTTCCGTTCCTTGCTGGCCAGTTTTAATTCGATTTTGTCCACGCCTTCAATCTCCCTTACTCGCTCCCACTCGTCTACAGAACAAACCAGCTCCATCATTGTTATGGGGGTTAGTTTTGCTTCTATTTTTCGTTTTGCTATTGTTTTACGTGTGCCACCTTCTACCCAAACGCTCCAAAGTTGCTGTTTGGTTGGAATTTTTGTTGACGAGCGCGGGGTATGAAGGCAATGCCGGAGGGCAGAATATTAAAAGCATAGTTTTTCAACTCTTACAATTCAGCGGACGGTGAAGGGGGAGAAAGTGGTAGAGGGGTACGATTTTTATTACTCCTCATCGGGGGTGGGTCTTTATAGCCAGGGAGGTAGGTTTAGATGCGGAGCACCGCAACAACACCGTTTGGTCAGAAAGAGTCTTCCACATGGCTAGTTCCAGTTATTGATTCCTGCTCGTTCGTGCTCGTCAACTAGAACTGGACGAAAATACACGGACGATCGGTGAAGGTATGCATCCCTTGTGCGGTTTTTTTTTATATGAAAGGCTAGAAAAAGGATTAATAATTGAACCACACACACACACAAACACAATCGAGATTTGAAGACGAAGTTACCAGAGGTACCTGAGGTACATGGGTACATGGGAAAAAGGCTTATTTCGCCATGCTTTCGCCTTCCATTTACAACCTACCAATGTGCCACTGGAATGTTGGAATTTCATTTCGCTTCCAATCCTGCCCTGATGGTGATGACCTCCTTTTTGGCCCTAGGAAGCCCGAGTGTAAATTGACGGTTTGATTATTGATTCCCACTTTGTCCCTTGGTGAGTGGGTGGTTGTTTTTAAATCCAGTTGCCTCAGCAATGCACTAGAGAGTTCGTTGAGTTCGCATGACATGCGGGGTTGCATACCTCGCAAAAGTGAACCAAAGCTGAGCTGCAATAAAATTGAAATGTACCTTTCGTTCCAGTGATCTACGTCACACGGTCGTTCGGTGTCATCTTCGAGGAGTATGTCGTGGACCAGGGGCGTAACTTGACGTTACGCTGCGACTCCAAGCATCCGGTACGATGGGTACGGGAGGGCCGACGGGAGGACGTACGTCAGTTCCAGGTAAGCATTCAACAGCTGCATTCAATCATACTCATCTTTACAGCCTTATCTGCGCTGCTGGGTACTGTCCACGAACGAATTGTAGTTGGCAAGCAGACACAAAAGGCAAACGGGACTTCACCTAAATGACATGTCTCTTTCATGCACCTGTATCACCTATTTTTTCGTAAGCAGTAGAACAAACAGGAGAAACTTTACGAAACTGTGGGGAAGGGAGGGCTCTGTCAGGTTGACTTCACCAACCACACCCCGATATACAATCCGGTAGGAGGAACCGTTCCTTCGTCCATCCGTTAACTTTCATGGCGCTTCCTGTGTTGTCAGGAAAAGGCTTTTAACGGTCCGGTCCCACACGGGAAGCGACCGCATTAGCAAACAGGAAGCCAAACAACGAACCAGATACTGGTCCGGAAGGGTGAACCGTATGTGGAAGGTTTACCTGACGGAGGTGTGTGCTATGTCCGTTGCAAGTTTCATCGTGAAAGTGGAAACCGAACCGATACTGCCGGACAGTGGCACAAACAACCCGACAAACGGACACGGTACGGCCTCGAGTTCGATGAAACTTTCACAACCGAGATATTATGCCATGCAAAAAGAAAAAAGCAAAACCTTCCCCCTAAGGAACGCATTAGGTTTCGACGTCAATAGGTCACAGGTTATGCACAACCAAGCGTCCGTGTGTGCTACCGTAAACAAAAGAATCCAAGCAGGTAAAAGAAACCAAAACCACACACACAAAACAAGATATCTGGCTGCTAGCGGGGAAGGATGCGTATTATTAGCACGTGAATGGCACACAATCCTGGTCACGGCACCGGCACAACGGAAACCTAATTGGCTCGGTGAATCCAATCGCAAATAGCAGCTGGTGCGAGCACAGATCACGCAGAACCGAGCCCGGATGGCGTTTAATTTCACACCGAACGCAAATGTGGGCGCCGGGCCGAACAATCGGGTCATCATGGTCAACAGTGCACGGAAGGCGACAAAAACAATGGGCGGTACGCGTTTGTTATCGTACAGCCATCCCTGTGGGAGCGCGTTCCATTATGGCGCTGCTACGGTGGTGATGCTTGCAGGGCAAAATGTACCACCATTGTTCTACGGTATGTACTTTGTCCTACGGGCTTGGTTTGAGATGGTGCCGCCTCCTCGCGCCCTCTCCTCCACCCCGCGTTCTCCAGAATTTCAAAACAAAACTCAACAAACAAGGAATCTTTTCTCAGGGCAAAGACCACCATGTTGTTGCTGCCTGTTGCTGTGGATGGGCTTTGTGCTTTGAACCCGTACGGTAACCCCTTGCATGCACAAACATCTTTGCTTGCGGAATTCTTATCTGGCGCGGGAACGGAGGATGTTATACGGGCGCCATGCTTTCGCGGCTAATGAATTTGTATCACCGCTCCGTGTGTTTTCTGGTGTTTCCGTTTCCCATTGCGCTAGCAAAGACGGTGCTTTGAACATACAGAGCATTGAAATGAAGCGCCGTACAATCGCACATTGGACGCTTTAGCGAAAACGTCGGGAATATATAACATTCGTCTATTTTATCAAAATTTAATTCTCGATGGAGACGCCTGGTGTTTTAAAGCGTTCGTGTTTCTCATACTTTATTTTAATTTATCGCTCTATTGTAAGGATTTTATTTTGGGAATATTATATTTCTATATATTTCTTCAATAATTTTGTGCCTTTGCTCGATATTTGCTAGAGTGTATCACTAATGCCATCTTAATATTCAAGCATCCTAATTTAAGGAACGATATATCTATAAATGAATAAAAACTAGCTAAAGCAGCATCAATCCTTAAAGTGTGCCACATTTTGCACATTATTTCGTGTTTGTTTTTTTATTTCTTTTTCGAGAATATAGTCATTTACTTTCAACTTGAGGATGACTTTGAATTGTAATCCCTACCTTACCCATTGTGGCATTGGTACGGATGGCGTGAACAAACCACGCTGCAGGAGTAAGACAAGGGGTAACGAGAACGTGAAAAAGGAAACGAAACCAGAAACAAAAGCACACCAAACCCATTATGTTACACAGCTGACATAGTTTCAGCAGAAGAAATTGCGCATCATTCCAGTTTTAAAATTCCCCACAGTGTCCCTGTGTCCTGGTAAGCATTTGCCATGGAAACTACCACCCACTCACGTACCCCGTTTGGGGGTACCACCCATCGCGTGTTGTTTGGTGGGAATGACTTTTCCTGGTGGCAGCATATTATCGCACGCTGCTAATTTTTATTCCTTTGCCTTTCCTTTTCATAATGGACCGCAATCTAATATGAAACCACATCGGTGCGTTGCGGGTCATCTACCCGGCAGGCGGCCATCGCTTACGGACCGGATTGCTGCGCACGTTGCACGGTTAAGCACACGCTTTCGTACGTTCGTGCGAGCGCGATTCGTCTGGCAAATAATAAACGTTCTAAGTAGTGCTCGTAAAGCACTCGGTCCGCTTCCCTCCGCTGCTCGCGTGTATGCGGGTTTGCCTACGTTGCGGGGGCAGGCAGCCCATTCGCCCCGTCGTCTGTCGGTGCTTTCGATCGGTTCGGTCCGCTGCTGCAAATATTCGTTTGTTTCAACTTACGCAGATTCGCTGAACCAGCCAGTTTCCTCCTTCTCAGCTCACCCTCCTTTCCGAACCCCTTTTCCAGTGACCCTTTCTACAGATGGAATGCGTGTTTCATTAGGCTTCTTGTGCCGGGGCGAAGCATCTCGAGATTTCATTATTTTACCCCTCGAAAACCAATCTCCCACTCTGCTCTTTCCTCATTCCACGACATATATTGAAATAATTCTCACAACCCCCAACTACCAAAACCGGGGATTGCCTGTGCGTGTATGTGTGTGCGTGTATATGTTGCTACTGCGAGTATTAGCGCATGTGTTGCTAAATTTTAATTAATCACAAGCACGGCACCTCTCAACGGAAAGCGTCTTAGCGGTAATCCCGACCTGTCCCTTCTTCCTCGAAAATGTTTCAACGAACAAACCGACAAACAAAATGGCACTTCGGTTACAATGCCCGGTTAGGAGATAGGAAAAACTTTTTCGACTGACTTTTGAGAGTTTGAAAGTGTTGAGGAAACTTAGAGAGTGAATGAGTCACGGCGTCCAGCTGATGTCCAGCAACCCACGCCAAAGTTCTTGCTGTTGGGTTATTGAAGCAATTTGTGGCTTTTCTGTGTTTGGGGATGTTTTTTTTTTGTACTTCCGTGCTCTTTTTCATGTCGCGTAAATCATTGTCCTCATTATTGTGCTACTTACGAGACCAAGGCGATTCCGTGACGGGACGGTTGGGTGTGAGTCAGCAAATTTTTGAAACATTTTGCTGGCTTTAGCTGTTGGAAGGGTAGCTCATCTGTACTATTATTATCATTTATTCGGACATCTTGGCATAAGTGGCACGAGAATGGAGACAAAAACAAATCCGAAAAGAATACACATACACTCTAATCATTTTCATTTCACATCCTCGTTCGATCGGCTTATGCAATGGAGTGCCCGAGAGCGAACGGAAACCTAACCTTGATATCGTCCCATAACTCGTGCGCCACGGACCTCGCTTGGGAGTAAATCTCCGGATGTCATGTTGGCATTGAACCGAACGCAAAAACCGCAGCGTTACAATGGCAGATCAAACAAGCGCTCGGTAATAAAATGGTCGTTCCATTAGAGCGGAAGGTCGGAGCAAACACTCGGGCCACGTAACGGAGTGCCAGCAAGTGCAAGGCCAGCTCAGAATATAAAAAAAAATACCCCAAGCGCCTGAATATCGCGCCAACGTCATCAATTTCGATAACATCCGACCCGGAGGGGAATATTCGTTGCAATTAACGAATCGAAGTCGTCCACCACGCGGGATCCCACTTTGTTCGGAGTAAACCAGAGTAAACCATTAAGCCACGTCCGGTGAAAGTGAATGAAATATAGCCGCAAGTTTAAAAAGGGATCGTACTGAGCAAGCAGAAATAATACAAGAAGAAGCCTTGCGTTTCTCGTAATTATTTAAAGACATTAGCGGCAAGTGGCCGGACGGCCACAAAAGATATCGCCCATCAGCGTCACTCTCAATCGTACCTTTACCGCACGAAACAACTACTGTCAGCCGCATCGATCGCAGGCACGGCACAGATGTGTGTCTCGGAATCCCGGAATTGCCCGGAAAGCATAAAAAGATAATGCTTTTCCTTTCGGCCTTTTTCGTGGGAAGCAAACAGTCGCAGAGTTGTGACTTAAGAGTCGGATGAGCGAGTAAGCTGGTTTGTTTGCGTTTGCCAAGCGGAGCTTTAGTGGAAGTGTCGTGAAAACAAAACAGTGAATGAAAAGATACGCGCCGCACAGTAGTGAAGAAGTCATTCGAAAGGACGATGGAGGCGCCCAGTAGTTCACTCATAAAAATGTGGAAGTAAATAGTAAGGGACGGCGAAAACCGTGCGATGCGATACATAATTAAAGACACCACTGCTCATCACAACAATGAACCGGTATCGTTAGGGATAGTGTTTTTTTTTATCTTAATCCTTCCTTTTCCGGCAATTATCCTTTGGAACGCGCAATAATTTATGTTGATGCCCCTGTGATGGCCAGGGAAGCGGGGATTGTGGGACAAGTTTCAGTTTGAACTGAATTATTATGCAAACAAACAAAGTTGGAATAAATGTCTGCAAAGCTATGGCATCCCTTTTCCCGACCCAGCTACGTTTTGACTGATGGTACTGGGAATCCGACCAAGCTGCGGTTGCCGTACGCGAGCAGAAGTGTTGTTTTATAATTCACATTTTCTTTATGTTTCCTTCCCGAGTGTACCGCACACAGCAACTCCATTTCCGACAGACATACGTACAGCGCACATGGGCTGGTATGATAGAAGTTTAAAAATAAAATAAAATCCGATTTATTTCCCGACGGTAGCGAATATCCTGCCACCTGTCGCTATAGAGGTGGGGGTTGAAGGTGAGTAGTGGGGGAAGGACACCGTCGCACACCTGTGCCGCTGTTACTCTCTAATGGCAATGGCACACAAAAGGTAGGCCATTTTCGTGCCTTGGCCCACCCCGCGGTGAGCATATCGATTTCCGGCAGCTGGATCCGGACCGATGCAAATCACTGCCTTTCAATTCCCACGGTTCGGCACCATTGCACCCTGCGATGGCGCTTGCACAAGTTGGCGATTGATTGATTTCAACAATTTTCTCACCGACTGGCTTTTATGTGTGGCTTCTGTTTAAAAAAAAATAATAAATTGCTTATGGAGGTTGTTTTTTATTATTTTTTCGTTTCGCACCTGTCCTGGTGTTATTTGGTTCCTTACGACCAATGCATCCCGCAACCGTCGCCAATGGTACGCAGAGAAAGCTTCTGCTTTTTTATTACTTTTCCGAATCGGCATTTCCCGTAGTTTCCGATTGCGATCAAACGACCGGCTCGTCGTTTGTACGGTGCGCGATTTATTATCTGTCAGGAGGTTCTTCCTGAGGTGCCCATAAATAGCGTTTGTAAATTTGATTTTGCATTCACTTTCTATTCTGGTGCGTTCCATATCTGGGAAGCATCCATCCAATTAACGATCGGGAGGATGTGTAGCGCACCAGTGTGCTTTCAGCTTGAACTCAGCTTGAACATATTTTTAAACCAACTTAAGTGGGAGAAAATGTGTGTGCTTGTTTTATTTTTTTTTTTAGAAGCATCACTGCCAGACCGTATTAGTTGTGGTTGAATGCTTTGTATGAACACCTTACGGATTGAAGGGACTGACATCTGAAAGCAGGTGGGAAGCATCCTTTCCGGATCGATTGACCCGCTCAATGCATTAGAGCTCTAACCTGCAGGTTACAGCAGCAACCTTTCAGGCCCTGAGTAAAACTGTGTTTTACAGTGTTTCCATCCTGCTTCAACGTGCAGCAATTCGTACGGATTTATTAGATAAAATGCAGTCAGAACGGAAGCTTACAACTGATACGTTAGGGAATGAAAAGAATCATGAATAAATCATTAACGATAGCAGCATGCATACCGAGCATATGGTTCGATTGGTTGAATAGATAGGCAGTATCCAATTAACCACATTTCTACCCCTGTGAAATGATAAAAATAAATTTCATTTTTTTTGGTAATCAACAACCAGGCGTCTCCATCGCGTATATTTAGTAGTTCGAAACATTTCAGATTTATTCGTTTTTTTTTGTTTAGTGGAATACATATGTTAAAAGAAAATTTATGCATTTGAAATTTCGTGATAAAATATAGGTAAATTGACAATTTGCTTGAACCACACTTAGGAGTGGATATATAATTATATGAACAACATGACATATAAATTACTTAACAAATTGCTTTTAATTCCCACAATATATTCATACACTAAGTGGTAGCGTGGCTTTTTATTTTAATAAAAAAAATCTCACTTTCAAATACGCCTGACAGTGTAAAGAACACCTGGTGAAAATTTCAAATTTATTTATTTTTAAATTTTTTTATTTTCCTTAACCTCAAACTGAAGTCGCCAAAAAAACGACAAAATCGAACAGTATAATTTAATTACACGTTTATGCATTTAGGATCTATTTTTATAGTGATATCAACATAATGAACAACATATTCAAGAATTCACAGTTTAAAAAAAAACTACCAGGCGCCTCCATAAGCAATGTTAAACCAAACAAAATATGTTAAATATGCCTGCTTACATCCTAACCACAAACAAGCGCTCGAAAACAAACTAGAGTGGTGTGGGAAACATTATTACAACCTCTCGCAAGCATATCAATCACTTTCCCTCAAACGACAGTTGCCTTGGCACAATCGCACTCACCTTCGAACCTGGGACATAATTTACACGATTTGAAAGGAGGCTTTCCCGGTGCTTTCCACGTGTTTGTGTAAACATATAAATATCCTTCACAAAGCCCTAGCACACAAACCACAGTACAATAAAAAAAACTCGTCTATCCTTCGTACGATTGATTTTCGTACGCCGACGAGTACGGTCAAGTGCATAAGCGCTTCAAACGTGCGAGGTTGTGTATGTGAGGGTCAAATAAATATAGCATTCGCACCTTTGTGGGTTCGCGTGCTCGGTACCTGTTCAGGAACACTGCTGAGAGGAAAAGGAAGAAAAAAGTAACATTTCACATGCTATTTGCTTTATACTGCTCGGAACACTTTTCGAGTCCGATTTCTCCGTTTTGCATTTTGTGTGATGGTTGATCAAATAGAATAAAAAAAAAAGAAAAACATTTACACACATTTGTTAAGGTGTATTTCAACCGGTGAAGGTTGTCCTCGGTCACTGGTGCATTTTGCTGCGATTTAATGATTTGCTGTGCTTTGATGTGTGTTTCAGCTCGACGGTTCGCTCGTGTTGACAAACCTAACCGCTAGGGATGGTGGCCGGTACACGTGTTCCGCAGCAATACCTACCCTAACGACCGTTGCCGTACTGGAGGAACCGGAAGCAGACACATCCTCTTCCTCTGCTTCCTCGTCGTCCTCCACCGCCTTCTCCTCCTCCGCTAATGATAGCAGTACCGGGGCCACGTACGATCCCGGGGACACGAGTGCCGGGTATGAGAATGCCACCGCCGAACCGTACGACGAAGAGGACGGGGATGGTGCCAGTTCGGAGGAACACTTTGTGGAGCTGCTGAAGGTGAACGTGAAGGTGCGGACACCCCCGTTGGCGGTGTCCAACTTTTATGTCCGTGCGTCCACGATCATTGCGGTGCTGGTGTGGGAGGTGATGCCGAACCGGACTGGCGGGTACGCGATACGTGACTTTACCGCCGAGATGCGCAAGATGCGCGAAGGCAACGACACGGAGCTGCCTTGGGAGACAATCGATCCGCGACACATCAGCCCGAATGCGGTAAGAAATGGGATGTTAGTAGTAACATACGCCACAGGGTCAGACATAAGCACAAACCCCTTGATTTTGCTTGCCCACCGTTACAGCGTCAGCTAGAAATCTATCATCTGATCCCGAACACGACGTACGAGTTTCGGATCTGGGGCAACAATCAGCTTGGTTCCGGCGAGATCGTTACCATCCTAGCGACTACCCAGCCCCGCATGGAGGAGAAAGGTGCGTAGCTACGCAGTTTTGACAGCTATTTTGACAGCTGCTGTCACGTGTGTCTCACATCCTATCTGTCAACGGTGAAGTTTATCATCGAACTTACATTTTTTTTCCATCACACCACAAACACACACACACACACATACAGATCTCGTACGGCGCATCATGATCGATGCGAAGAATTTCGACACCCGCGTCTGGATAGCGGCCGTCGGCATCGTGATGGGTACGCTGGTCATCCTGTCGCTCGGTACCTGCATCGTGCTGTACAAGGAGTGCCGCGAACCAGCCGGTAGTACAAACGATTTTCCACACCGTTGCTAACCCCACCATCCCTATCCCCCTCCATCGTCCCCCCTATCCCTACTCCGGATCAATCGAATTCCGGGGACTCCGTAGTGACGTTACTGTTTACGTTCTTTGTGTTTACGTTTAGCAACTCTCCTATGCCGTTTAGAAGTTTAGCGACCATCCTCCTCCACCTCCTGCTCAGTAGCAGTAGCTACAGTAGTTAGACGAGTTGAAATGTTTGATGATATGTTTAATTTAGATTCTTTCCACCTACGTACGGTAGTGAATGGCATGGTATTGTTGGTTTTGATTTTCAATTTAATTCTGTTGTTTTTATTTTCCTTGCGAAAACACACAAACCCACCGTACACACCGTAGCACCGGCTTGTATTTTGTTCGTAGTTCAACTGTTCAGGATGTTTTGGTTCCTTTGGCTGTATGCACAGAAATTTAACACAAACAAACAAAATCCAACACAAAGACATGAACATTGCCGCAATGAGTAGTACAGCTAAGTATTCGACAGAATCTGACAGAGTGGCACGTTTATACCTGCTGTTTCGTTACCCTTTGCTCCGGTGCGCTAAGTAGAGTGTGTTTGTTAGCGTTTATTGCGTTTCACCAGCATTGTGTAGCTCTAGTAGTGCCAGCACGTTATTATTTAGTTTTATCAACACCGTTACATGCCAGCTGCTGCTGCTGTGTTAACATCACACATGAACAGAGAAACAGAAACAGAGAAGAACAAAAAAAAAAAAACAGCTCACACAAAACCCAGCAGGAAAATAGTTTTGAGTTTCAGTTTACACCGTGTTCATTTGTGTACGTACCCCATGTTCATAACTGGTTTTTTATTTAGTTTTGTTTTCCCTTTTCATCATAAATCTGTTACTTTGCCGTTCTGTTGCATTGTTACGCTGTAGTTTGTTTGCGATGCACCGAACGCTACATCACAACTTCAAAGATCCGAAAACAGAAAAACAGAGAAAAAAAAACAAAACAATGGCGCGAATGTGAATCGGGGTAAAAATGGCGGAAAAGGAGCAACCCAGAAGGTTGGGCTCACGAATCGGAAATGCGAGAGGTGGGAGGATGTGTTTAAGTCTACTTGCAGGTGCTTGCCTAAATTCGACCGCAAGCACGAACGATCGGGCTCGCACGATCTGCACGCATACACGTACGTTGCAATCGTGTGCCTTGTTGATGTTGTTGTTCTGTTGTTGTTGAAGTGCGTTATTTGTGTCTCCAGTTCGTTCGACATTAGCTACCCAGCTCCCAACTTTTGTGTTCCTTTTCCTATTTTGGTTTCCATTGTTTTCTAGTGTCTAGCGTTTTGTTGTGTGCTAGAATGTAATCTAAAGCGTACCTTGTAACAGTTTAGTCACCACCTAAAGCATACTCACCCACACATACACACATACACATGCCTCAACACATAATAATACATCTAATAAAAAACAGAAACAAGCAAAACACACACACATACAAACAAGATGATAATAAACGTATCCCCATGCTATTAGATGTATATTGATAGCGACAGCGAACACTCACCTCGCCCTTCTCTCACTCTCTGTCTCTCTCTCTTTCTCTAACATGGTTTTTTCCGTACTCTCACATTTACTTCACTCTCACAAAACAATAACAAACAAAACCCTCCGTACGTGGCAATCGTGACGCTCGGTTGCCGAATCCTCGAAACAAATCGCTAAAATTGTTCGGCGTTTAATGGCGCTCGCCTCAACTGTCAACGGGGGCGCATTGCTGCCATCAACACTCGTCGAAACAAACGTTTCACAACAAAAACACCCAAAAAAAAACAGCCAACGATAAAGACGAGGAGCTGGACAGTCTCGAGCTGGTACCGAACATTATCCTGAATCCGGGCTTTTGCGACTCGGACGATCAGGGTCAGAATCCGCTATCACCACCGATACCGCGCACCCTGCCGTACAATCGGTACGCAAGCAATTGCCCGGGGGCTGGTGATGACGACGACGACGACGAGGACGACGAAGAGGAGGAACCGATGACGTTCAGCCGACGGATGTCCATCTTCTTCACCGGCAACACGATCAAGCGGATTTGAGTGAAAGTATTCCCGGAGGACTCCGTGTACTACTGAGCATCGAGCTACTGCGTGAGGAAGGTTCGGCTCCAACACTCACGCATTCAGAACAAACTACCAACATCACCACCACAACCCATTGACCCGGATGTACTATAGGGCGTAAGAAGGGGGACCCAACGACATGGCACGTTTGCGAGAGCTCAATCGACATCACTAAGTAAGCGAGCCCGCACATTCACACACATACACAGAAAGACAGAGTGCGCCTGTCGAGCGAATCCACGCCGCCCACAAAACCCGTACTGATCCACCACGATCATAATGATGAATGAATGGGGCCGACTTTCCTATAGATGGCGCTGACAGTAGACACTGTGTGTCTCGGCACGCAACGCCAAGGTCAGTTCAGTTGTTTCTCGATGTGCCTTTGCTTTCTCTCGTGTGCGTTTTGAGTTCTTTGCGTGCGCTCTACAAAAATACACCACCCAATTGCAGCTTGCCCCACTGCATTCCCTTCTCCAAACACCTCCCGTCCACCCAATATCATAATCAGGCGACACCGCAGGTTACACACGTTTTGCTCATGCAGGAAATAGTGCAAAAGTGGGAATAAGTGAGTTTAGGATAACTTCGTTTGTTTTACATACCAATACCAATACCACTCGCATAAAATATTCCTTACCGATAGGCTATGGTTCACACCTTCCTTATTTCTACTACGCGCTAGCAACCATTTTGAGGCGACCCTTTTTGTGGTGGCAAGCTCGCTCAGATGCTTGCTTCCGGACAAAATCGACTGACTTATCGGATAGTGTATAAGATTAAGGCGAGCCTGCTCTCGCTAAGCACAAATCCTCGCACTCTGCCGCAACACTAGGCACCATTTTGAAAACAACTTTGAACGCCAACGGTGTTTTCCTTTCATGGGCCAGCGAACAGGCTACAACAATACCCGAGGATTGTAAGTGATCGCTAATACAATAATAAATGTCATACAGGAGCAATAGGCGGATGCACCTTTTACGTCAAACCCGCGCTTGTAAAGGCCGCACGATTGCGAGATCTTCCGCGCGTACAGTGAGACGAGAGAGAGAGAGAGATGCTCTTGCTCTCGGTACGCGTAGCACGCATGCAAACTATGAGTGAAAATTATGATAATGATATGTAATTCATAAGTAACCCTTCCCTAATCCCACCCGTCAACCTGCGACCTATGTTCCCACCAAAAACCAAAAAGGGGTAAAGGTGTTCGCGCCATCACACGCCAGTAGCTAGTGGATACTTAACGTACGTTGACTACTAGGGTATATAACGAGAAGATGCGATATTGGTATAGAGGGAGGGTGCGAATCACAACTGGCACACGTTAGCTTATCACTACAGTAAAAACAAAGCGTTCATTCGAATGAAGGGTAGGGATGACATTTAAACAAAAACAAACGTTTGGTTTGAGCGCGCTGGTTCAATACTTTACACGCATAACAGGCATGCGCCAATCAAACAGCAAGATGAGTGAGATGGTGACGACCTCTTCCGAGGCGACGAGCTATTCGAAAATGTTCCACACTTTACTTGTTTGACGTGTCCGTCTCAGTAGACATTCCTTACTTAATCACAATGTTTGTAACGATTTGCTTCGTACTGATTTGCTGCTTGTTTGGATCGACACTGCCTGATCTTTGTATTATGGTTTTATAGAAAAACCCTTTTGTCAATATTACTTTGCTTATGTGACAGCTGTTTTTGACAGCTGACACTTTGCAATTAGTGGTATCGTTTTGACAGCTGCTCGTACCAGCAGCAGGATAACAGATATGTTTACTAAAGTATCAAAATTGTAAGCTTTGCGTTCCCACTGCTTAATATCCGTCCGGGTAGAGCACGATAGTTACGGCACCGAATACTTATGCGTGTGTTGTCGTGCTCAAAATGGCGCGACTTGTACACACTTTAGACCATTAGACAATTCAGTACGAAGCGTATTATTGTGTGCAAGAATCCTATGCTTTGCGTATACTCAAGCTGCTTAACGTCTATTTGCTACTATCATTAATCTATTTTAACGGTTGTGTACGGCTTCAACGGCTTAGCATTCACCGCCGTGGGGCGCCACTCTATGCTAACGGCATCGTTCTGATAGCGATGCCTAGCGAACTAAAAGCTTATCTCGTCTTCGTCCTCTACATGGCTATGCGTCCGTTTCCCGCTAGAGGGCCGCCTATTGGCTTTTTCTAGGCTTATTTATAATCCACAAACAACCGGATGAGTTGCCAGCCACACTAAGAAGTGTTCCCAACACACCAAGAGGTTGATGTATGTGTGTGTGTGTGTGTGTGTGTGAGGATGTGTGTGTGTGTAAAAATGCTTGCTGGCAGCACGATAACACGGTGTTATCAGAGTCAATAATAAATAATATAACATCAAAACACCTACATACATCCTTAACCGCCTTTATAATCGTAAGAAGAAGCTGACTCATAGGGAGTCAGTTATTTGCTTTTGCAAGCTTTCCAGCATGGTACGGTGATTGCTAACACCGCACACACTTTGTAACTAAACTGCACACACACACGCGCGCGCGCACGCACACATACTCAACGGAACACTGGAAAGAGGGAGTGCGGTGTGTGGAGAACGAATTTCAAAAAGCAAGAGAGATAGAGCGTCAGATTCGGAAAAAAAGCAATGGAAGGAAAAAGGGAAGTTCAAGTGAGTGTGTGTATGTTTCGAGGATTGAAGAATTTATATACATAAAAATGGAGCCTTTTTTTACAAATGAGAAAAAAAGGATACAATACTTTAGTGTAAACAGTAGACAAAACAATATGTCACCCATTCGGACGGACGGGGGATACATTGCAAAACAAAAACAAAAAAAAAAGAAATTAAAAACAAAAAGTGCCGGCAAATATCAAAGTATGGAACGCGAAGGACGCGTGGGAGATGTTAGTATGTGTGGGTGTGTGTAAAAATGAAACCGAACTCGAAACAGGTAGTGAGCGATTTAGTCTATCGGTCGAACATTAATAGCGATACGATTCTGTTGTAAAAATTTTACAAAATGGCGACAAAAACTGTGGGAACGAGAGAGCGAGAGGAAAAACAAAACACACACACGCACACACGGACAAAACACAATGCTGTTGTACACTTAGAGTCGGCACGCTTTTTATATTAAAAAGCGTTTGCAAAACCGTAGCTTTGCCCGTAACGGTGGCACGATGGTTGTTGTTAATGTTGATATCAAACTTACTTTAGACGGTTCGGTTGAGACAGTGCAGGTTCGACAACAGTGACACCGTGAGCGAATAGTAAGACTGTAGCAGGTTGGTACACTAGCTGTATAAAGGCAAACAAACTAAGCATACTAGCCGCAAATCTAATGGGCGCTTCTGGAACACACGCACACACTGAAGCATTTATAAATCAAACGAGAGCTAACCATAACGTAGACTTTAGCCCGGGTGTAACGGTTACCTTGTGCATACTTTGCAACTGGTCGCTGTCAACGGTGCACTGTAGTCTCCGTCTCCCTGATTGCTGGGTTAGTGTTTGCCATCGTTGTAGTTGGCTTCTGCTCTTGCGGTTGGTTTTGAGCCATTTGTTAGATTGTAAAGTGATACCGATCATCAACCAGCCCAGGATGTCCAGCGATGATATGGATGACTTGTAACGCTTCCCAACCGTAGCAGTGTGCGGTATTTTGGTGCACGTGCTACTTGACGTTTACCGGTCTGATTCTGCACACACACACACACACACACACACACACACACACACACACACACTCACACAAGCAAGTTGGTCATTCAATACACCAATGCGCGCCAACCATATGCAGTTACAGTTAATCCCATTTACGGAGCCATGTTCGAAGGCGCCAGCTGTCAAACACCGCTACTACTATTGTTAGCAATACTGCGCTACAACTACTGCTACTATCAGAATACCGTTACTAACCGGTGGTAAGGTTTATCCGATGTCGAACAGTGGTGGGTGGAGTAGCATCATCAGACCTTCAAGCATACCGATGGCTGGACAAACCCTAGGACGCAGTGAAACAAAACAGGAACGAATGATGTAATGAGATCAACCGATCGAACGGAGGGTTGTAGATGTAGTCGTGCGGTACTCCTAGTAAGTAAACCAAAGCAGGAACCAAAGATATACTGTCAACCTAGCATCAGTATATACCAGCCATATCAGGTACTATCAACTTAGCCCAAACTTGGAACGAAAACCGTGCGCAACTTTCCACTTGTAAAGGGCGCTACTTACTCGTAATAGACCGAACTCTGGATTTTGTATGTGAGAGATAGATAGGAAGCGCCTCAATGTCTAGCTCCCATTGAATGCCTCAACCATTTCCCCCATACACAGTCACACACATACAAACATATAGAGCATCTTATTACGTTACAGCTTCATCACACCCAAATCTTATTACCGGTGGTACTAAGAACACTGCTGAGCAGTTAAAGATGCTTGTGAAGGTATGGTTTGACACAGAAAGCCAGTGAGACTATCCATACTACTAACCCCTTCCCCCCCTCTTCCTCCCTTCCCACACCCTCGGCGACAAGTGATCTTATAAGAGATGTACACACAGAAAGAGAGAGAAAAGGAGAGATATAAGGGAGCGAAAATGGAACTTAAGTATCTGTAAAAAAATAACAACAACAAACAAACAAAAAAAAAACAAGGGACGAGACTGAGAGAGCAAATGCATGACTACTGATAGAACTAGCGCAAAACAAAAACCAAAAAAAATATATACTTACATGCATCGCAACTACAAGCTGTAGCTTACTACGCCTTTCTTTCCACTACTATTTCATCTCTAAACTAAACAGTTCGGAACACGAACGCGGTGCGTTCCATCATTCGTTGGTATGGTTTTGTTTTGTTTTTGATCTTTTCACTCACAACTTTAGTTCGGTATGTTGATCACTTCTTCTGTACGATACGGTTTACTTAGAAACATTGAAACGAACTCTCACAACCAAACAAAACACCAGCTTCCAATGATTCGCGGGAGTGTGAAGTGGAGTGTACTACTATCTCCTAGCACGCCATCTAGCGGTAACATTCCAACCTCGGAAGATCTGCCAACCTCGCGGAAGGTGCTTGAATTCGTACTGGTCTTTTCTTCCTTCTTCCCAGCTCAGGTGGAGTGCGATCTACTGTGCAAGAGGCGAACAGGTCCACATATTCACATCACCGTTACAGCATGACATTTTAACCACGTATTTACCAAGTACCGCACTACTTCCCGGAATGATTGAATGAGGCGCATACGAACGAACCGATAATGAACTGTTTTTTTTCTTTTCCATTCCGCTTTGTCTCAGTTACCTAGCTTAAACATTACACTGTTCTGTACAGCTGTACCTCGTACCAGACAGCTTTGAGTGCTATTAATTCTACTCTTGCTCACACTAACTATCACTACCTACCACCACTGACACATACGTTCGTTTTGTGTTCCAATAACAAGCAATCATCTGCAAAACTGGTCATGTTTCTTGATTCTGGCTCACGCCGTTTGTTTTTCTTTATCGATTACTGTTTATCTCTTTGCTCTTCTACTCAATTTCTTCGCTCCGTTTATTCAAGTAACCATTTTTCTTCTTCTACTACTACTAATACTACTACTACTATTAATTCTACTACTAATACTTGCCCGTTTTTTGGCACTATTTTCTTCCGTATTCTCCGTATGTTTCTAACGCAATGGTCCTGTTACCGTTTTGCTTCTAAATTTATTTTCTTTCCTTTTTTTTCTAATGCCTTTCGGCTTCCACCTGTACCGCTCATTTCCCGAATCCAGCCCTGTAAAAACAAAAAAAAAAACAAATCAACCAAACATTTATCCAACTTCAGCAATACCATTCTACTAACTGTGTTCTTTTTTCGCTCAATACTGCCGGTTGCCTGTGCGCTCCATTCCGGTGTGTTCTCCTGTCTCGTTTCCCGATCTACGCAGGTTTGTCCGAGACAAGCGAGATTTTCTAATCTATTCTCTTGCTAGCAAGTGGCCCACTGCCACTGTCACACCTTAATGTCACTGGAGTTGATGACACGTGACGTGGTTAGCACGATCAACCCTTCCACCCGAGCACTATCGGAGCACAATGTGGGGCCCAAGAAGTATTGTAATGCAATATGCAACAAAACAAAAAAGAAAAGATAAGCAAACCAAAGCAAAACGGAAGCGAATTTGCTGGAGTGACACATTATACACCAATCGCCTGCTCATACAGCCGGTTGACTAGCTAATCCAACACCTTTCGCCTTTGCGAACCAAGTTTTACTACACAATATTTCGAATCGAACTAGTACCACATATTTATAGTATATATGCTAGTGCGCCTGTAAACGTAAGGCACTCATTTCAAGTTCTACTCAATTCACTCAACTCACTTTCGAACCTATTCTAAAACGGATGCCGCAATCCTGAAAGCTTTACTTATACACGTAAACATAATACATGAAGCCGAACACGTTAGTGAAGTAACCCTGCAATTCTACTACTACGAGCAAAATAGGACAGCAGCTGACACTGGAGCAAGCAATAAAGTGATGCACTATTACTAACGCGTTTACAAACGCGAAGGAACACGAAGCATGATCAGGGAGCTGCTTGGGCGACATGGTAAGATGGCCGCGCGACCCTTTAGCAACCGGAAGGTAATTGACGTAAACGAAGCCACCATTAGCGAATATACTTGATGCGTATTTAGCTGTGGTACACTTTTACAAAAAAAAACAAAACAGAGAAGAAAACCAAAACCAACCATGAGAGCATGTTAAAATGATTCTTCAAAGGGTCCAAGTGTGGGCGTGTGTGATCGATACCATATCTTCTTCTTTTTTTTTGAGATGGGAACAAACAGTTCAAGAAAACAAATGGGAAATTGTACAAGTGTGTTGCATTGGGTTATTTACTTGATTGCATCTTGAATTGGTGTTATGAGAACTTGGGAGTATGCAGTGCAGAGTTATTGAGAGTAAATTTGTAATTCTTAACTGGGCTTTGGATGGCACTATAACTTTTTGTGTGCTAATTAATGATTTAAAGAAAACAAAGAGCATCACTTGAAGAGCGTCTATTCTTCATGCAATTTCGGTAACGAGTGTGGAGTAATGCACTTGTACTAATCTCTCTTAGCATGCCAAGCTCAACGATAACAGAAATTAATAATTAATATACAACTCTTCTTCTTTCTTTTTTCCATACTTTTAAAAATCATAAAAGAACATTTTTGGGTTCGTTTAATTTTCTTTATTTATTTGAATTTCTTACATTGAACTTGAACTTTTATTGAATAATGCAATCAGTTTACTCCTTAAGTAATTGATTTCTTAATTATCGCTCCTTATCTCTCACGCTCTGTATGTGTCTCTCCGTCGCCTAAACAATACAAAAACCGACATTCCGTCTGTCTCTCACCATCTACAAACCGGGTATAAATTTGTTAAAAAGTCCAAACATCGCAACCATAACTAGTGTTTCCTATCACATTGTCTCGAGCAAGTTAATACACATTATTATAAAAAGCGTCGTGTTTGTTTTTTTACAAATCATGCAATACTTCCCTTTTATCGCTGTATTTATTCGCTTGTGTTCGCCAGTACGATGTTGTGCGAACAATCCAGTGCAAATTTACAACATTCAGATCATTGCAATGAAAACCCAAAAACACATATTGAAAGGGGTGTTCTGAATGCAAAGAGCATAACACTAACGACAGAAAATCAATACACATTGAGGCACGGTAAACTGAAGCAATTAACTGCTAGCAAAAGGTACTTCCCTATATTTTCCGGATCGGTTAGAAATCGCGTGTAAAGGAAACAGTGAGGGGAGGGGGAAAGAAACATTTTGTGCTGATGCAGTGTACAATGGTGGAATGGGTAAAGAATAAATAAAATATTCGAATATTTACATTAATGATTCGCAACAAATAGAAGGTGTACTGGTTATTTTGAATTTCATAACGGTTGTACCTGTGATGACAATAAATACGTGACGAATAATAATGGAAGATATATTTAAATAGAACAATATAGATATAAAGAACAACAAAATGAAGGTTTTATCGAAATTGGTTTGTGTTTCTAAATTTTAAATCATTTGTGCACACGCGAATGTGCAATGAGCATGTAAAATAATACATCGCACAACTGACAGCTGCAGGGAGAACTGAACCCAGTGGTATACACGCTTGTCATCGCTTGGCCTAGGTTTTCAAATGCTGTCAGATTGCCCGCTTGCACCAGCAGGCCAAATTACGTTAGACAGAACGGAACAGCTGCCAATACACAGTTGTCTGCCTCGCTTTCTCGTACGGCGGATCTGGACAAACGACAAAAAAGCATCAACATTGAACGCAGCCAGTGAAGAACTTTGATACACTCTAAATGAGTGAATAAATAGCCACAATTTTGGTGCAAACGGTTCATCGAGAAAGCGCAACCGATACTCTTGCAGAGAAAGTACCAATCCGTCTCGAGTGTAGCAATAAAAGGTATGTAGCCGTATCGAGACACGATATGCAAAAAGGACGAATAATAACAAGATCTGTTGCAATTTTTAGCATCTAGTACACATTGGCCAATTAAAATGTATCCTTCCTGCAAAAGAAAAGCGATTAGTACGCTTCAACACCAGTAGGTAAGTCCCGGTATGCTTTTTGGAAAGGCGTGTTATGCTAAAAGAAACCATCCAGTTCATAATATGTCTTTTTCTTCTGTGGCTTTGTTTCAGTTTTCCGAATCTTTTTCTACCAGTCAGCAGCTTTCACGAAAGCGTTGTGGTACGGTTATTGCTTGGTATAAAATAAGATAACGACAACTTTAAGGTGAGTGTGAAACCTTTTCAGTACTGCTAAACATGTCGAAATATTTTAGACTTTACGCACAATCATAGTTTGGTAACAAATAAAAAACCTAACCAAAGTAATTGTAGCTATGTAATACTAAACCACGTAAATACTGATGGAGGAAACCGCCTTCTTTTCAGGACAGTCACCATGGCAACAATGAAAACCGATGGTACGATTGCCACAATAATGGGACGCAATCTTAGCTACGGCACGGATGATACGATGTCAACCCGGCTGGAAAGTATGGTCAACAATGAGTTTTGCTCGGATGTAACGTTCATCGTCGGTGCTAGCAAAAAGCGTATCTACGCCCACAAGCTGCTCCTGGTGATGGCGTCCGAATACTTCTACGTGATGTTCTTCGGCAACTTTCTCGAGGCGAACAAAAACGAGGTGACGCTCGAGGACGTCGATCCGGACGTGTTTCTTGTGATACTGCGCTATATCTACTGCCTGAAGGTGGACATCACGTTCGATAACCTGCGTGACATATTCGACTGCTCGCAGAAGTACATGCTGACCGATCTGCATCAGCAGCTGGGATGCTTTCTGCGGGATCAGGTCGAGGAAACGACAGCGCTGTCGATCTTTAACATCAATCGCTACTACGGCTATCCGACGGTGGACGAATCCTGCCTGGAGCTAATCCGCAACAATCCACTGTACTACTTCAATCATGTCGACTTCGCCACCATTCACCGGGAGTCGCTGTTTAAGATATTCTCATCGTGGACGATCAACTGCACCGACGATCAGCTGAGCAGTGCGCTCGATATATGGGAGGAAGCGAATCGGGAGGAGGACACACAGGAGCTGCGTATGATCGTGAAGCTGAACAAGCGGTACCACAACTGCCTGAAGCTGATCGTGTTCGGGCAGAACATGAACGATGTGTTCGTGGAACCGGCCGATGATCTCAAGCTGGGCGTGCTGTCGGACATACCGGTGTCGCTGTACGGGCTCGGCGTGTACCTGATGTCCAAGGCGAACGTCATATCGGTCGAGCTGAAGATCTACGAGGAGGACACGGAAATCAGCTCGGATGTGTTTGAATGTTCGATCCCGTGCATCAGCACGGTGCACGTGGCGGATCTGTTCTTCGAGGAGGTGGTCCTGGTGCCGCGCAAAAACTACCGCATCTCGATCAACATGTCGCCGCCGTGCAAGCAGGTGCTGCTGCACGAACCGCGCACGTATCACGATAAGATCCGGCTCGTCATCATGTATCCGCCGGGCGATCGCAAACCGATCGGGATAGCGCACGTGTACTGCAAGGAGCGCCGGCGGGAACAGAAGAAAAAATGAACAGTTTGCTGCGAGTGTTGTACGTACGAAGTGCGTTCGCAATTTGTTAGAAATTCTGCATTTAGTAGGATATGATTTGTTTTGTTTTTTCGTCTCCAATTTAAACCTGTATGTTCCTTTTGTGTTTTGACCGGTGATGTTTGAAATATGAGATTATTTCATTGTGCATATAAAAGAGTTATTTTGTCCCGGATGTGGAAAGGTGCGTGATTTCGAACATCTTTTGAACGATGCAGCCTCTTTTTCCAGCCACTGAGTGTAAATAGGCAGAATTCTGGGATAATACCAAAGAGAGGTAGAGAAGTCGGCTTTGGAAAGTATGGGTAAATCGAGTCGATAAACAAGAAGAGTAGGGTCAAATCACTAGTGCTCACTTTGTATGCGATTGAACTATGACAGACTGGAGAATTCGATCACGTAAGAACACGTTATTACTAGACTAGATTCTAGACTGCAAAAGAGACAGAATTCGAACTGACGACCAATCAGCCAATCAACAAGCTTTTTGGAGCAACTTAGTCTCAAGCAGAATGAATGTCTGGGCATCACTCCATTTGGTAGAATTACTACATAGGTTACACCGGATCGGCCAAGGAAAGAGAAGAGAAATGAAGAACATTTTGACTTTCTAAAAGAGACCCATCCACGTTACCTTCGAGATTGATGACTGGGGTAACTTAGCAGGCTTTTCGAGACTTCTCAGTATGCGACCACATACACCGTCTATCGATATCTACCCGCTTCAGCTGTCAACGGATGCATGAGGATGAATTCTTCCTCTCTACCAATGATTCAAGTCCGAAAACAGACGTACACTCGTGTAAGAAGTAGTACGATGGTTTATTATACTGACGCACATTAGTCTATGATAGGAACACAAAGGCGCGTCCGAGTGCGGGTTGCCTTTAACTAGCCACGATTTCCTTGGTAGCTTCGATAAGCCACTGGTAGGCATCGGGGTCGTCCTGCTGTAAGAGTAGCGGACCTACCTCGTCCATCACACGCCGATGGTACGCATTGAGCTGTGCAATTTCAGCCGCAGACAGCAACGTCCGATCGATCAGCCGCTGCTGGATCGGTACGAGCGTATTGGTGTAGAACGTAAGCGCACCGCGGCCGTTAAAATCGTACGGCACGGTCGCTTTCACCACCTGCACAATGTCCTCGATGCGCACACCGAACTGGCCGGGTTGGTAGTAGCCGGGCTCGTTCGACGAAAACATGTTCTCCACCACGCCCTGATTGCTCGGTGACGCACTGTTGGAAACGAACGATGGTGGATACTCGTGCACGCCGAGAAACGCACCGATACCGTGCCCGGTACCGTGACCATAGTCGAGCCCCACGTCCCACAGTGCTTTGCGTGCGAGCACATCGAACACGGTGCCGGACGCACGCACCGGAAACACGGCCGATGCGAGACTGAGGAACCCCTTCAGGACGCGGGTGAAACATTCCCGCTGAAAGTCGGTCGGTTCGCCGAGATGTACCGAGCGCGTTACGTCCGTTGTGCCGTCCAGATACTGACCGCCGGAATCGATCAGATAGATGCCGTCGCGCGTGATCGGCAGGTCGGTCTCCTCGCTCGGACTGTAATGCACGATGGCACCGTTCGGGCCGAACGCACTGATGGCCGTGAAGCTGAGATCGACAAACATGTCCTGCTCGCTCCGGAACGCGTGCAGCTTTGCCGCACCGGATAGCTCCGTCACATTGCCACTGTCCACCGTTTGTTCCAGCCAATGGAGGTAGCGTACCACTGCGGCACCGTCACGGATGTGAGCTCTCCGCATACCGGTCGCTTCGACCGCGTTCTTCACCGCCTTCATCTTGGCCACCACGCTGTACTGCTGGATGCGCTGATCGGTCGGGATGGCAGCGTACAGCGCCTGGCTGCACGCGGTGGACACTATCAACCGATTGCCTCCCCGTACGTACTCCTCGATACCAGCCAGTATGTCGCGATAATCCCGCACATCCACCACGATCCCTTCCGCCGTAAAGTGTGCCCGGATCGTGTCGTTGATACGATCCGGATTGGTGAACAGATGCAGATTACCATGGGACACGATCACGTACGCGAAGAACACCAGATTGTACTGTATATCCGAACCGCGCAGATTGAGTAGCCCTGTCGGAAAGCGAAAGAAACAGAGTTTAGCGGAGAACCACGCACGCTGGAATACATCACGCCACAATTACATGCGATCTCATCCAGCGCACTGACGACGATCGCGTTCGCACTGTGCTCCTGCAGGTTGACGCGCAGTGCCTGCACCTTCTCGGACGCGCGCTGACCGGTGTAGGTGAGTGCCAGCGGACGCAGATCTTCGGACGTTTGCGGTGGCCGATTGTTCCACACGATATCGACCAGGTTGCGCTCGAGCGTGATCAGCCGGTAGCCGTGCTGGGCGAGTACCGCACCCAGCCGCTCGTACTCGGTCGACGCGATAAGGAACGGATCCGTACCGACCTGGGCACCGGGTGACAGGTTGCTCAGCAGCCATTCGTCACGCGTCGGCACACCGGTCAGGCCCTCCTTCATCAGCGTCCAGTACGCGGGATCGATCTCGTTCTCCGCCTGCAGGTGATAGCGCGAATCCGTCCAGAAGGCGGCCTTGCTGAGCGTTATGATCGCGGTACCGGCCGAACCGGTAAAGTTGGTCACGTACTGATACCGCCGATCGTGCAGCGAGATGTACTCGCTCTGGAATTGGAAGTCCAAAAAGAAGAAACCGGTTAATCACCCTCATGTCACCCGAAACACAGCACGCAACTCACGTACATTGTGTGCATCGACCGATGGTATGATGTAGGCCTCGATCGAGTAGTCCTGCATCAGACTCCGTATCTCCGTCAGTATGACGTCCATCGTCTTCGGTGTCATATCTTCCATCAGGTCGTCATCTTTGTTCAGTGCCCTGCGCGATTCCAACAGAGATGGGTGGAAAATTAGCATCAATCAGACAATCATATCCCCACTTTTGCGTCCACAGCGGGCCCTCTCAAGGGCTTAATCTCGTCCGGGATCCAGCCGACGGGGTGTTATCATCATCCCCATTCACAGGCCCCCTGCGCGTGAAGGGCAATAAAGTGACAGCAATTTAGCGCAGATAAGTACGCAGAAAACAATACCAATCTAACGTCAAGCGGGTGAGATACAGCTTCAAGGTGGTCTAAGTATGTTCGCGCCAAGTGGCAGGTATGGATGGAACGGGAGATTGTTCTCTCGCTTTGAATGCTGCTGCTAATCTGCCGATAGTCACGGTATCGGTTCGTACCGCTGCTTATCTTACGTAAATGAGCAGCTTCTTCGACATTGGGGCACTGATCGATTGCTGCAGAATACTTATGGAGATAAACTCTAGCAACTGACGACGACCAGCTCTTACTACGCTACCCGGGAGGAAATACATGAACCGAACTGCTCAACTCCTATTACAGATTCCAAGGTGAAATTTCAGTGTTCCAGTGGTAGAGTTACCTGCCGAGTGCGACACCACCGCCAACAACCAGTACGAGGAGGGCCGATATGCCGACCAGGAAGCGTTTCGTGTGCTTCATGGTACGCCACCTTGGCTCCTGCCGGTTGATCGTGCGGGTTGAAGATGTTTCGCCGTTGTCCTCAATTTTGAGATCGATTATAATGTCGCCCGGTATCGTAAGGGGGGCACGTACGCGCACCGTATCACTTTCACTTCCACACACGCACGTACGGTGTTTTGCCCAAAATACTGCGGACGGTGCGTGTTTGTACCGGACCGCGTGTAAAACTCAACTACTTATCGAATCCGAACTCGCGCGCTCGACCGTCCGTCAGGTCGGTAGTGGTCGGCGGACCCGATCGTAATTGTGAGTGACGGTCCGCAGCTCCTAATGGAGGTCGTTCGGTGTTTGTGTGTGTGTGTGTGTGTGTGTGTGAGAGTGTGGGGTATTGGTTGTTTTGGTTTTTGTTTTTGCGCCCACGATAGCGAGTGACCGTTCGCATGGGGCAGCAGTCCATCCATGCTCGTAAAGAAACGTGGCATTTGTAATCCTGTGTGTGCGAGTCCGTGTGTGAAGGTGATGGAGGTATGCTGATGGTAAGCGCGCGAATATGCTACCACAAGCGGGTTTATAACCTTGAAACCTTGGGACCTCCACGGGCATGGGAGTTGGGTTCTTTCACCTTAGGTGCTGATATCGTTAGCATCGATTAGGCGCTGTTTGGTGCTGCAGTCCAGCAAAAGGCGTACTGCTTAAGACGTGGTCCTCACCCCCTGGTGTTAGTGTTAGTAGGTCAGGAAGAGGACTCACACCATCTCCCCGCAGCTCCATATATTTTCAGGCACACGAATGACCCGTACGGCGAATACGAAAATAGGCGAGGGTCAGCTAGCAATAAGGGTCAAACGGACACCCCCGGACGGGTGTCACACACTGCCAGAAGCACAATGTTGCTGGTTGCGACTGTATGCTAATGAAGCTATGGAAAGGTGTAGTATAAAAGTAGCACGCGAAAGACCAAACATATACCGGCAACATCAACCTGAAGACGGTAATGAATTTGCGGATATGACTAAATGTTTTCCCCCGTAGGATATCGTCGCTTCTAACTGATGGACGAATAAGCCGGCTCTGGAAGCTGCGATTTATATTAGAGCTAAAAGTATCGGAACCCAGAAAGACTTCTCGAAGTTGTAGTGTGCTTGAGGAAGCAAAAGTCACGGGTTTTGCGAACAGCCACAGTGCTTTGAGTTGATTGGTAATTGTTTTTCCTTTCTAGCTTACGCAATTGCGGTGCGGGGAAAGGAAAGCACCACCAATCTCGTGTCAAGCTTACATTTCTGCTACGTATCATACTAAGGAATAGGTCAAATTTTGAAGGTCTAACCATAGCAGCGTAGTAGTCGATTGATGGAGAGTAGATTTATGCGCTCGCGAGGTCCTTTGTCCAATGTCGTGTGTAACCGTTGTACGGTGGACTATTGCTGGTAAGGAACTCTGATTTCTTTTCTCACCGTGTATCGCAAAGAGCTTCCAGTTGAAGTGATGACATGTATGTAGCTTAGAAAATGGCGGAATGGATAGATGATGCGAAAATAATGGTAATTTTCCATCCTTTCGATAAAAAAAAGTTCTTAGCCCATCTTCCCGAATTTCCTCAGATACTGGCAGACATTACCTTTAAACGGTAAGCTCGGGATCGAATCGAAAGGATTCTCGAAGTTGTAGTGCAATAGAAGCAGAAGCAAAATAATGAATAATAAATGTATTTGGTAGTTCTCATCTTGAAAGAATTTTTCCCTATCGGTTCAAACTTCTAGAGCAAAAGACAGAGTTCGGTAAATTTTCATGAGCGACGGATTAGAGGTGGCTAATAGATTTTGTTTTTTTTTTCAGACAAGAAAACATCCTCGCGGACCACTCAAATTTTTCCAGAAATTTCCCAAATAAAACAAAAAAAGAGAGAATCCTTACTTGGCACAGAGAGTGAGAGTGAGTTGAAAACAAAAGGAGTGAGTCCCTACTTGGAACAGAAAGTGAGAGTAAGTTGAAACCAAAAAGAGTGAGTCACTGGTAGGCACAGAGAGTGAGTTGAAACTGAAAGGAAAGAGTCACTAGTAAGAACAGAGAGTGAGAGTGAGTTGAAACCAAAAAGAGTGATTCACTAGTAAGAACAAAGAGTGAGAGTGAGTTGAAACTAAAAGGAAAGATTCACTAGTGGTCACAGAGAGTGAGTTGAGACTAAAAGGAGTGAATCACTACTGGACACAGAGTGTGGAGCTGTAAAAACTCCTTATACTGAGTTCAAGCCATAAACTTCTTGAAGAATTAAACTCACTCACTCATTCTTACTCAGTGTGCACATCTCTGGTAAGTATCTTCGACAGAAGAGAAGCTATCGTTTGAAAATCATCGTTGGAATGCCACCGGCACACTCAGGATAGGAATGTCCTGGTAGACATGATGCAAACTGCACCAACCGTTTGACAAACACTCACGATGGAATCAATAAGCTACCTGGCCGATTCACCGACAGTTATTACGTGCTTGATGAATATCCGTCAAATATATTATCGGTGCATGGATGAACAGCGGACAAATGATCAGTAGCTGCTTCGTCGCTAACACCCCATCCTAAACTGAAAGCACGCAAACTTCAAAGCCATTGTAAGCCGCTTTATACGTGCTGTCATGAATCAATTGGAGGTTGTTATTTGTGTTCGACTGCTCAGTGCATTTCCGTCTCAATAGCGCACCACGATTGTTAATTCGAAATTTATTACCTCCACCATCTGTACGTGTTTATTGAGAGTACCAGTTCCCGCCTTCCCGCGCACCCTACACTCCTCTAACGCTTCGGTTTGATTGCGTTCTTCTTTTTTGTTTTCTTCCCATGCGTATGGCAGCTGAACCGTAAATGCTGTTCGTGAAAAACGCCATCTCGCTCCAAAAGCATAAGTTGCGCATTAAAAAAAGCTAAATAAACAATTGACCATTGGGTGGGATGCAGGGGCAAGCATAAACATACATATTAATGGCGTATGTCCCAGAATCCGGTACGAACAGAATCCTCGCACATGTCCCCCCACTCCCACACACAAACACGTACTCACATTTCGGAGGTAACAAATTGGTACGAAGTCAATAAATTCTCCCCATCGAATGCAATCACCGTGCGGCTTGCTTGAAGTCAATTTAAATACTCCGGAATTGCATTTACAACATGCATCTCGCACAATCATCCCCGTTTCCGCACACTATTGCGTTCGCTTTTTGTTCGGCCCGTTCTGCTATTGGCTGGCGAACTTATTTGTGCGTAGAATATTTTACAATAAAGAAATGGAACCGAGCTAGAGCCGCGACCGCTTGGCAAATGGATTAATAAAATTTCACATCATTCGGTGCGTTGTTTACTGCAGAGTGCAATCAGCTAGATATGAACTCTGTCCCCTGGTGTTGCCAATCATGTCCTATCTTTTTTATTTGGTGTTGTTAAAATGCAAATAGGAAATATCGTTATTTTCTATATGGGAAATACATTTTGAAATATATTTTTTTTAAATATGTGTATGAACAAGGATCCATGTGCTATGTTATTATGAGTTTTAAATTCAAAGCTAGCTATAACCAGCTGAAACTCACTCCTACAGCCAAATATAGATTGTGTAATTATTGAATGTGAACTATGGACGGTTGTTACCTGAAGCTCTACCCAACCTATCTGGATGTCAACTGGAACTTGATTACAGGAGATTCTCGTGCCTACCAAAGCATAGATAATCGTCCCCAAGAGCATCACTCTCAACGAAAACGAAGAGATGGTGGAAAGCGATAGACTGACTTTATCAGATTCGAGGTAATGTATTACTCTAGACTCTGTTACCTATCCTCAGGCAGCTGTGCGCTTCTGCAGTGCACGTGTGAACGTTTTGCACTTCGTATTGCCTACATTAAGGCGGATCACAATTTCTCGAAAGCTACAACACCCGCCCGAAAGGTTTCCAATATGTCTTTGTATGGTTTATTGATGGATGTGAGCTTTTATTCATAATTTCTTTAAATGTCATCATTCTATGTGGTGCGTTAGTCATTTATTTATTATTTTAAAGCTACAAAAGTAAAATTCCAAACTATTATTGAATTTTCTACAACAGTTTTTTATGTTTTGGATAATGTCTCAATTATTTTACACGGGTAGAATTATTGCACTTTTTGAA
>KI423167.1:23601-34740 GCA_000473375.1 Anopheles culicifacies | reverse complement strand
TTTTTTTTTTTCAGCAAAACAAAAAGCCCTCGCCGGTGTGGTACATTTGCGTCCACCCGCATCGCGCCCGTTCCGGGCATCATATTCATAACGTTTTAAATAGAGTTTTGCCGTACGCGCGCTGATTTGAGAGCTCGCGAGCGGTGGTAGCCATCAAATATTATCTTCCAAACACGAAAGCACAGGAAGATATTGGAAAGCTATCTTGTTTGATGTTTGATGACGAACAGCAAACAGGAGGGTAAAGTAAATTAAGTCGGTTTCGGCAATGCTGCGGAAACGGTTATGGTGGTTAACGAACCGATCGTTCAAAAGCCAATGTAGCGAAAAAATTCAAACAAATTTATTTTTCTTTTTTTCTATTTTTTATTTAACATAACATACAAAAATGTAGTGTTTTTCAAGGACTTTAATTTAAGGTATGTAATTGTTTAGTGGCTCTACTCATACTCTGCTATCCAGAGCAATTTCTAAAATATTAAAGCCATAGCAATTGTAAAGTTTAAGTGGAGCACACTCATCTGAGATGAAACAAGAGACATCACGCTCGCTGTCAATAGATGGCGGTGTCCGATTAATCATGGCTGACTATAATCGCCGCATTGTGAATGACGCTTGCTCTTATTAATCAGTACGTTTCACAGTATGGGCCCCCACCGTTCCAGAACCCGGTAAAAAGGAGTGCAATTAAAGATGTAACAAAGAGCCGGCGCAACATCCTGTGCCTTCTTTTCCTTATTTTCGCCCCTGATGACATAAGGAAACCCTTGGTTTGCCTCCGAAATCCGTGACTTGCCTCCTCCAGCCGGATCAGGGCTTTCGTCCGAAAAGAAATATCAATCACTTGCGGGTGCGCGCCCACTTTGAAGGAGAGTCTTGTAATTATACTTGCCCTGCTCGGGTTCACTTCCGTCCCCGGTGCCCGGTGCCGACGGCAGGACGACGAAGATGGTGCAGTGATTTTAATTACCAACTTACGACAAACAACTGGTTCGCTTCGATGCCGTTTGTTTGTCTCTGTGCGATTTCCAGTGGCCGCCAGCGGAAAGGAAATACATATCGATAGTGTGTGTGTATGTTTTTTTTTCATTTCCTCATGCTCCGGTTCTTTGAGAGAAATTCCCAAGCTATCGGTTCGCTGTACACAGTGAAACATTTCCCTGGGTTTTTATTGTTCCGTCGTATGTTTTTAAACATCTTTCAATGTTGCTTTTATTTCCTTTTATTCATAATTTTATTCGTTCCCCGCAAGCAACGCAACCAGACGTGGTCCGGGAGTTTGTTATTAACGCGTCGCGCTTAATCACGGACGTCCGCTGCTTAGATCGGTCATCTGCCGGTGATCTTGTGTGTGAGATTTTGTGTCATTTAGATCTTCAGTTCTCAACCTTTCCGTCCAACCAACCGGCCATGATCATTTTCACGGCCAATCGGGAAATGGTTCGAAACCTATTGCTGGAGGGGATTTATTAACGCCTGTCTGCGGTCGTCCGAAAAAAAAACAGCATCCAATAAACGGTATACCTCGGTGTATCGGTCGGTAAAGGAGTTTGTTCGCTTCTAATTATGCTCATTTGCAGCCGTCAATCTTTTACCAATGTCATCGGAATAGACGGTGCGTCACGTACTTCCGGTGGTATCACCGTGTAAGATTGGGAAAGAGGCAAACGAACTGGACACATTAAAATCATAAATATACCAGCAACTCACCGTCGCAGGGCGTTGATTATGGTTTACTCTAATGCCTTCGCGGTGCTTGGCGGATGAACATTCTACGGCTCGTCCAAAGGTGCGTTGGAATGTACAAAAATAGCTCAACAATCATTTAAGCAGCTTTACCCACCAACAAGCAGCCCGAGCAGCGCAACTGCAGTACTCTTACTCACCATCATCCAATCCACGTGTCTGTACAGAAATTGTGTGATTAAACCAAATTGCGCCAGCCGTGTAGTGCGTCCATTAGGCTTAGAAGTAGTCATCCGACTAGAACCTAATACAATCGGCGATCTGTTGGAGCTTGGAAGGGGGGAGAATGATTTTTCCCGCCTGCACATATTAGGCACGCGCTGCTTGCTTTAGTTACCACATTATCTTGCCAATGGTGCAGGTTTTTCCACGGTTTTGGAACGTTGGAAAAGCCTGGCTAGCAATTACCCGGACGAAGGCTTAAAGGCTTGCGAACGAATACCATCAGCGCTCGCCGGTAAGCAACAGCAATGCAAAAGACGGATTAGCTTAATGTATTCCAAAATAAACGTAGACATGTTTACTCTCTGGCTTGTTCCATGGAGATCTATTAATGCAGCTGGAAATCTCTAGCCTGAAGTACTCAAATTAAAAATAATGCAAGAAGAGAAAAGGAGTTAAAAGCTAATGAAGAACTTTTCTTGACTCCCTTCCATTGTCTTAAAGGCATCTTAGAATAGGCAAAAGAAGGCTCAACGTTTTTTTTAAAACATGACTATTTCGCTTAGTCTTTGTATTCAAAGTGCATCAAATCAATAAAATACAAAATAACTTCAAAATACAAACTTTTATCATCGCGATGCTCAAGGTTTTCATTCTACGTTAGTGAAATTACATGAAACCTTCCCCAAAAATACTTACACAATTTCCCCAAAAAGATTCCAATTTTTCCTCGGCTCATAGGCGTGAACGCACTCAATTACGCACTTCATTACGTCATCCAACCATCGAGAAAATCCCTTCAATCTGCACTTGTATGCGTTTCCAGCTTTTGGGCTTGTTTTCTTTCAATCAAGCTCAACGTCTTTGGGCAAACATGCTACCGATAATAAGCACGCGGCCATTGCTCGAAGTCGATTGACCTGTGTAGCAAAAAAAAAAAACCTTGGCTTCCCATACGCTGAATGAAAATGTTCCAGGACACCAGATCACCGTTTCTGGAGCGGAAGAAAGAAAAAAAAAAAGAACAAGTCCTCCAGAGTGATGTCGCGAATGAAATTAGAAGCAAACATACGCTCGGTACCACTGTGTGCCTTAGGATGGGACATTTAGCTTTTTTTGCCCCCAGTTTTCCCTGAAGTACCCAACTAGACGATTGATTTTCTCTGTTCCCAAGAGTCGTCAGGTTGTTCGCACGAAGCCATGGAGAAAATTCCAATGGATGCGAGAGATCTTGCAGGGAAAAGTCTCATCCGGAAACCTTCACGCATTCATTTCTCTGGAATCTCGACCAGCTTTACTTCAAACGAACGGGCAAGTGCCGTGCCATTTCCGCTGCGAATGGTGAATTGGTCGCGCGGCACACATTTGTCATCCGTCGGCGTTTCCGGATCTTGCGGTCAACCTTACGCGCGGAATGTATGTTTTTAGTCACGTTTATGCTGCTTTCATTTTGTTCCACGTGCATGTGAGGTTTTGCTGTTGCAGCCCTTTCGTCTTCTATTTAAGCGGACTATTTATGCCGTGCCTTACTCGCCTGCTGTCGAACGCTTCCGATCGAGCTGGCTTGAAAGCGAATAAAACGAAGAGAAAAAATAAATGAACGCCCCTACATAAACGCTCAATTATTCATTTTACACTGTCCGCGCGTTTATGCACAAACGGTGGCTCATCACTCAATCTGCTGTCTCATAAATGGTACGGTGAGTGAGAGCAAAAAAAAACAAGGTCCTCAGCTAGAAGAAAGAATTTTTGCGTAGCATGGATGTGCAAAAGAGATGGAAACCAAAAACCTTGTACATACACTAGCAGACACACTTGGGATTTTAGATACACATGGTTTTGGAGCAAAAATGTTTGTGCTGTATTTTTCTTTTTTACGTTGCTGTATTTATTTTGTGCATTTATCCCACATGGTTTTCTGCCTTTGCTCCTCAATCATATCCACTCTCAGCTCTATGTATGCTCCACACACATCGCGAGCTGTGGCAACGTGAACAGTGGCAAACTCGCGCTCGGTTGCTTTTATTTATTTATTTTTTTTGTGCGACCATGTTCCTTTCTGTGTCCCAAAAACACACTCACACACGTAGGGTCATGTCGTGTGAATATGTGTACAGCAGCAAAAAAAAGGGAAGGAATTATAAATATTAAGCACGAAAAAATGAGGAAAACATTCATCATAATTATAAGCACTGCTGTCAGCGCATAAATGTCATATTTATATCACACACGTATCATAATTCTCGAGAGTTGAATTTATGCACCATCTACACGCCTTCTACCATACTTCCAACAGTCAAAAGAAGAAAAAGAAGAAGAAGAAGAAGGGAGAAGAAAAACACTCCTAGCAAACGATAAAACCATGTTTCCTAGTGGAAACGATTTCGTTTTCAAGGATAAGCAATCATCGTTCTGCGCGAGATGCAACCTTCTGTGTGGGGGGTACGATAATTTACCACCCATTTTCATCTGTGTTGGTTTGTGTGAGAGTCATTCTAGAGGGTGAATCAAAGTACAAAAACTGAAAGGAAACATTTTTTCCTCACATATTATTGTTAATAACTCGCTGATTATGCTTTCTTTTTTTATTTTGGGGGGAGATATTTTTGTTAGACTGAACTAACTTCTCGTGTCCTGAGTTGATTTTGCGGTTCGAGAATTTTCACTTTGTGACTTTCGATGCGAGTTTGTTGGAAAAATTGTCACACAAGTTACTCGGTAGTTAATGAAACGTTAAGGAATCGAACAACGCTTTCCCCACACAAAAGATGGAGTGGAGAAGAGAGGTGGAGGAAGTGGAGGGGAGGAGATAGGAAGAAGATGGTTGGGAAGGAAAGGAAGATGGTGAGGGGAAGGAGAGTAAAGAGTAGGTGGATGACGAGGAGAAGGAGGAGGATGAGGAGGAGGTGGAGTAAGGGGGAGGATGACCGTGAGGAGGGGGGGTTAAGGAGGGTGGGAGAGAAGAAGAAGACGGAACTTCCTTCACATCTTCCTATCATTTCAATCAAAGCCTTTATTTAGCTTTATACTAATAAAGATTTGGTTTGCGATTTGAAAAGGGACTTGAACAGTGCCTTAAATTACCTGCAATATGTAATACGAATAAGACCTGTTATGTGGTTCCTATATTTGAAATATATCATCACATGACTTGGACTACCTTGGCACTCGTCAAACACTCTGAAGAAACATTATTCCCTTTGCATGCATCCCAAATTTGTGTACATCCTCGAATTTCCGTTGCGTAGTCCTGCAACCTTTAAGGATTAACAAGTTTCTATAAATTGAGGAAACCGGAAGCAAAACATTTCTTTGTTACGTATTGCAATACTGCTAGCATTTGGAAATACGTTTCGTCGATAAGTTTCTGCTGGAACCGCTTTACCCGGTAAAAGATACACCCCCACCCCTCTCCCTTTCCACCCCGTACCGTGCGCCTTTGTCCTTCGGTTAAGATGTGCTTGACGGTGTCCCGGGATAGTTATCACTTTTTATGAGCATTTTAGTATGTCGATAGCATCCAGTCCGTGCGGACACAAACACACTGGCTCACATCGGTCGATTTCTGGAGGTTTTCCCCCCCATACCTAATTCCCCTTCCCTCTCACTGTTCAACTTGAAAATTTATCTTACCAGCCTCTCCTTTCCTTCATCCCTTCTATTTCTTCCAACCGGAACAAATCCACGCACAAAGAAAAGGATCTTTCAGCGACCGCTGGCAAAAACCACCCGATGGAGTACTGATATTGATGGATTTTCATCTGGCGATAAGAGTGTGTTGGGCAATAAACTGGAGTTTTCATTGGAGTATCGGGCGGTGAAGATTGTACAGTGGCCGGACGAGCGCTGCCGTAAACTTAAGAAAACGTCAACGAGAAATTGCTGTGACCGTTCGTCAAGAGCACGTAAGCAGCATTAAGCAGCATGAACCTATTGATCTGAAGAGGTGGATACAATTTGATCATCGGTGCTAGCGCTGGTGCTGGTCGAGAATTTATTTTATTTCGTAACCGTTACGGACGGTTTGAAATGTAATTAAGAAGTTACGGATGTATTGAAATGGTTTATAATTATTTTATCGCTAACCACTATGTTGTGTCTAGGGCGGGCGTTACAACATTTGTGATGAGACTGCAAATAAAGTATGACGTTTTAATCAATTTATTTATGTATTACATACATAAATAATTTAATGATTATTTATGCTTCACTTTTTGTGGATTTTTTCTCATTTGAGTTTGATATTCAAACAAAAATTACAGCACATACATACCGTTAAGCTGCTCTTTTGTGTTTTAATTTAATAAAATAAATTGTGTTCTAATTTTAATAAAATAGTCATAATATTAATTAAAGGTCAAAAACAATTGGAGCTATTAATCTTGTAATTGAATTTTGATTACATGATGGAAAGCTATTATAAATTGGAGATCAGCAAACAATAGCATTGTATAAATAAATAAGAAACACACATAGAACATAAACATCGCCCTGCTAATTAATTCAAAATTAGTTACAAATAATGAAAATTCATTTGAAGAGTGGCGAACATTCCAACCTATAATGAGGTTTTCCTAAAGAGCACTTTTGGCTGTTTTAAAATGTTATACAAATTTTAATATTTCTATCACTAGGGAATAATAACACAACTGCACATTTCACCGACCGCAATTCGCCATGATGCAACAAATGCTTTCCGACATTGAACCATTGCCTGTACGGAAACGTTGTTTAACCTTTTGATTTGTTCAAACAGTGCCAAATCAAAACAAAAACATCCAGACAATGCTCAATGTTAGACTACATTAGGCAGGTCAGGGAAAAAAGAAAAACAATGTTTTCCGCTGCCTGGGTATGAACATTGTTTACGAAAACAGTTCATCCCGATCGGCAATGCATCAATACAGTGTAAAACACAAATAATTTCTCACCGATTTATTCGGGCAGGGAAATGAAAAGAGGAAACCAATTTCCAACGGCCAATTGAACTGTTGTTTTTTCTTCTTCTTTCTTTCCGTTTTGTACCTTATGTAAATCAAATACAATGGAATGTATGGTAATGTAACGTGCGAAGGGAAAAAATAAATAGTCTATCTCGGAAAGGCTATTCGTATCTTGGTGCATTTTTCACCCTTTAACTAACGCTGAACACCCACTGAAGGGCGAAGAAGAAAACCCGAGCCCCCACAACATGGCGAAGGGAATAAAATGTTGGTGTGAAAATGTTTGCATGTTCCTCTTGCACTCCCAGTGCGACGCAGGCCACACACACACACCCCTTCTTGCTGGATGATGCGACAAGCAATTTGCTGTTTGCCGATCCGTCACATTTGAAGCCCACCCCCGCCTCGGTCGGTTTTAAAAGTGGAATTTATTTGCTCGTAAAATTAAGGTAATTATTATACATAAACCATTTTCTCCGCGAAGGTGGGCCAATATTTTCCGAATGCGACAGTTTGTGTGTGTGTGTGTATTTTTTTTCTACTGCCAATATGGCTTTACCGATGTCAGTGTTGAATTGTGCCGTGTCGTTTGCGGTGGCAAAGGGATGGGTGAAAAAACTTCCACCTATACTCGATGGGAAATGTTAAAAATGGAATTGAAAGCAAAACAAAAAAAAAAATAACCGGAAAAGTAGACGCTCCCATTGCGTTTGTCAATTTACCGGAGCAATGGCAAAATAAAAAAGGGTTGGAACATGGAAGACAAAACACACACATGGAAGGGATGTATAAAAGGTGCAGCAACAATGGCGGCCACACACAAAAAAGGAAACACTAATAAAATGGCACGGGAATACAATTCCACTGTTGGGAATGATGCACAACGACACACAGTGAGTGGTAAGGTAGAGAAGAGAAAACATGAGACCAACAAACGAAAATTCCGCGTGTCCTTGCACCGTATACCTTCACATGCATGGAGGATGAAAATCCGCTCCCTTTTTCCAACCACCCCCACTCCATTTTCCCCCACCGCTGCAACAAGAGAGTGGAAAATAGTGGATAAGCGTAACTTGCTAGGGGTTTTAAATTTAATGTCTGTTTCGAGAATGGATTTGCGTATTATTTTTGTTTGCACAGTGTACGTGGCTGCATTTTTTTTTGGTCCAAAATTAGTTCAACAAAAAAGAAGAAGAAACACATAACAAAATCACAGTGGAAAGGTGTGATCGAGCACCGACTGGGATCGGATTTGTTTCGTTTCATAGCGTGCGTTTGTTTGGAATGAAATGAAAACTATCCTATCGTGCCTTGCCCTACCATTACCATCCAGCGCTGCCATTAAAATAATACACTAGCAGAAAGAAGAACACCAAGCCACACCGAGAGCGATATATATGCGCGAAATGAAAAGTGTACGTAGCGTTACCACAAAGTGGATAAAAATTAAAAAGTGCGCCAAGTTTATAGAGATAGAACGAAAAACAAGAAAAAGGCAATTCCCAACCAATCGAGAATTAAAAATTTTATTTTGTTTCGCTTGCACTTGAAAAGTTTTTCCTCGATTTATTCAACCGCTCCGTGTGTTTGAATTTACTTATGTAGCTTACATTTTTTTACTGTGTTATTTGAAGATTAGTAAAAAGATGCTTTTTCTTGAGGACGTTCTTTTATTTTTTGTACATATAAGTTATTATTTAAATTTGTTTTGGCCTTAAGAAATTATTTTCATTTCATTAAAATAACTAAAATTATAACAATATATCATTTAATTATTTTTTATTTTATTTGATCATAAAATAGCTCCTAAAGCATCCTTGACAGGTAACCATTAAGCTAAACATTTTAATCAGTCCACTCGACCGTTTTGATCTTAATTTTGTAATTAAAATCTAGACGAACGTAGCATTAACTTTTAATTTTTCTGCTTAAAACTACAAAACTCCATTCCTGCTAGATATTCCACTTAACCAAGGCGTTAACAATCCCTCTCGCAGATAGAAAACCGGACAGCCTCCACAGCAGCTGGTACCCATCCGCGCCCGGTGTGTATTATATTTGCCACATCCATTAGGCTGGATCAGCTTATCTGCCTGTTAAAAGTGCGCCTCGGCCTGTGAACCTGCTCCAAACCGATGGCTTACGGTTATCGATCGGCTCGATCTAAAATGGTCTGTAAATTTGGGAAAAATACGATCGTTATCGGGGATCGAATGCCTCGGCCGACCGTGGCGTGATGTCTTCTTCGGCCATCGGTGCGGTGCGGCGAAAAGCGAACCACGATTGGGTGGAGCTGTACTATTAATTAGGCAAACTGGAGTGGAGATTTTCAGATGGTGCATGGTGCGCGCACTCACCATTCTACACGCTCCCGTTGTCAGGTAGTGATATTAATTTATGCGCGTATGCTTTGCGAAAGATTATTTTTCTTGTTTTTTTTCTTTTAGAACACTTTCATAGTTCGCTTGATGATAAATGGTCGTAGAATGTGGGCTGCCACTTTGTTGGTCATAATATTTTAACATCCCGGTGAGTTCTACCGATGAGCTTGACCAGATTCTTGTTATGCGGCAATATAAAACCTTGTGGTGGGTTTTTAATCCAAGAATTAAGTATTCGAATCGTAAAAGAGGGCGGAACTATTCCTTTTTTTACAGATCGCTCTCAGCAATGATTGAGAGTAGCTATTTATGATAGAAAACAATTTTCGCTCCAATAAAATTGATGCTAAGTGATGAAACAACTGAAAGACCCATAACAAACAAAACAAAACATAATAAATCAAAATTGAAAATCTGGAGTCACTTGTAGGAACGATTAAAATCAATTCCCACTATGTTTTTTTTTTACAAAAACATAAATGTATAAAATAACGAATAAACCATAGGAACCCCACAATATTAAAGATATTCAATGAGATTTACATAAGTATTTAAAACACACAAACGATTGCCAACAATGGGATGCAAAACAATCAAATCTTCTTTCTTAATTTTGGCATCAACGGTTATTCTTCAGCCATTTCCAACCGGCGCAGCGTCTCGTAGAAAATTGTTTCCCCATTTTCTAACCACCTCGGTGTGATAAAAATGAACAATTTACGATGCCATCTGCGGCACGGAAATTATGCGTTCGGTTTCGTTAGATCCGTACACAAAGGCCGAACGCTTTGTTTGCTGCCGCGTTCAACTTATGGATTTAATTTCTTCCTATTTGCCGCTCTCGCTTTCTCTCTTTCGCCCGTACTGAAGAGCTACTTATTGCGCTTGTTAAGCGATCCCTTCAACTTCACCCAACATTATGCTCAAAGGTTACCGACCTTGTCTCGATACAATTAATTGTAAAATCAAACATCAAACTATGCAACACCGGCAAAGAGTCACGCCGGTGATGAAGTCCGAACGTGTGCCCTTTGAAATAGTTATTCGTGGATCAATGTTTATGCGTCGCTAGTGAAATATGGTAAATTCCCCCAACGATAGATACGTGAGAAAAATGGGTCTCTACTGGCGTCGGAAGGCGAACAGATTGTTTCCAAAGTGCGTCTCTTAATTTTTCTCCAGCTTCCACTAATCCGGTGAGGATGAAGTGTTTGTATGTTTTTATGAACAACTTCTGGAGCGATAATTGCCCAGCAATGAAAGTTAGCCGACTGTTTTTCAACCCTTTTCTACCGTCCGACTAGCGCCAGCTGGAGCCAACACGATCGTGCTAAGTTGTTTTGTTTTCCAACTGTGAGTTGTTTGAACGGGGTTTTTAGAGGAATCGGATTGCTTGGCTTGTTTTTACTTTATCCGTTTTACTAAAACAAAATTATTATTAAGTAGTTTGATAATACTGGAGAGCTAATATTCTATAGACAATATCTCTATGCGCAGATATCCAACTGATTTCATAAGAAAGGCATGATTCAATACCCAACAAGTTGCATTGCGTCACAAGAACGCTTCACCATTCTTCACTGTCGAATTCCGCACACACGTACAGCTTCACGTTCGGCAAACTTCACCTTGAAGTTCAGCAACGCGCGTGGGCGGCCAAAGTGGTTTTGGGGCGCATTTAGTTCGTGTCGGTTGTTCGATCGCACAAAGTTTCGGTTTCGTTCCTTATTTGTGCTTATTCGCATCACCACCAGCAACCGTAAACCGTCGTAAAGCACCGAACGGTGGTGTGAACCTAACAGCTAAGGTCTTCCTAAACATGCCTTTAGACCATAGGTCCATCAAGCCTTCCTAATGCGTTTGGGTGTTTTGAACGAGTTCAACATATTCAAAATAATCCCCCCCCC
>KI423167.1:0-21896 GCA_000473375.1 Anopheles culicifacies | reverse complement strand
TGTTGTAACATGTTTCGTTTGCACTACCTGTAGTTCTTGTGGATCTGACTTTCTGGCCTGAGGTTTTGTTGATTCTTTTTTTATTCCTTCACTCACTGCATCTCACATCTGAATCCTCTCAGGTGGAAACGGTGGAAAAAGGTGTCGAGATGTTCATCCCTATGCAGCAAACCATGCATATAAGCGGAAAGGCATCACAAAAAAAATGGGTACATCCAATCCTCGACATTGAGAGACACTCAATAGTGGTTTTCCCCCATCGGTAATGCGTTCTAGTGATTTCGACCTTAATACCCGAAAGTGCGCCTAGCCGGAGAAAATTCCGATAAGAAAAAGTGGCTGCGAGAGTGCAAGGATTAAAATGTTCGTTGTAGCTGTCCAATGTAAAGTAGATGTAATGGAAGTAAAATGTAAAGAGCATTACGACTTATCTGGTGCCCAATGTATTTTTGTTACGTCCAATATGGGAAAATTTTGTAAAAAGTTATAATTAGTTCTTATTTTTCATGAATATTTTATTTCCTAAAAAACATTTTTGAAAGGTTTTTTGTTGAATTATATTTTTGCTTACAATAATAATTTTCATTACCGAAATTTCATCGATTTGGATTAATAACAACAGCCAAAAAACTGCAATCTTTTGTTTAACTTCATTCCGGTCATTTTTACTCAACTCAAGCTGGTTTAAAATTTCGGTACCATTAAACCAGTTTGAAATTTCGAACCATTTTGAGTTTAATATGATAATTTCATTTGAAAACTAAAACTGACTCAATTAAGGACATTTGCTAGACTCATTAAGTCATATAATTGTTTAAATATTGAAATATTGATTGACAAATACACGCGCCCATTGCGCCCCATATCAACATTCAGATGCATAAGGTTTTCTCCGGAATTGATTCTGTCATTATTTTAACTTATAAAGCAGCACGATTAATTGCTGTCCATTTATTTTATTTGAATAAAACGTTTAAAACAGTGTGTGCGGTAAAAGCGATTTTAATTCTCGTTACTGTTTACAGCTGTAATTTGTCAGTGATGTGTAGTGTTCGATAAAATTCCTCGTAAATTTTGGATGTAAAGAAGTATGCGTTTAATTGCTAGAAAAGTCTTAAAAATGGATTTCGATTGATAACGGAATCAATTGGTATGAATAATTTGCTACAAAAAATTGCAAAGCAAATGGGACAGCTACGAAAGCAGAAATAATTACTTTAATATAAAATGACACGGCTGATAAAATAATACGTTCGATTTTATTTCACTTACATTCTTTTCGTCAACATTTTTGCGATCGTGCCTATGCCCTTGAAAAATGTGTTTTAATATTTTTGCTCACAAATGGAAAAATAGCTGCTTGTGCTACTTATTCCTTCCAGGTTTTCGTTTCATTTATTGCCACCCATCACAAAACTCGCCTACTTAGGCTTTTCCACAATCGAGCTTAAATTGAAACCAAACAAACGCAGCAACGCAGCAAATAAATATTTCGTTATTATTTTCATCAGTCTGATCAGAGTGGAATTGGCCTTTCGTTTGGGATGCTTTCGCGTGTGAGCGTTTATTTTTTTGTTTGTTTGTTTTGTTTACTACTTTACCGCCATTTTTAGCCCGTTCCGTTTGCAGCCTGCAATCGAAGCATCACCGTTTCCGGTCGTCTTTCGTGCTGCGTTCCATTTCCAGCTCTCCCGACATCGCATTCCGTTCCACCTCCAGGTTAGCTTGGTTGGGGGTGAGAGGGAAAAAAGGGGTGGCGGAGCGCGGGGGAAGGTGGGGTGAAAAAATATGCCCACAACTTTTCCTTCTGTCATTTTTCATTCATCATTCCACACCCAGTCGTGACCTACCGTGTGTTTCTGTTTTCGTTTCCCGCTCACCTCCACCTATCCGCCTTACCTCCTCACTTCCTCCTTCACCATTCGGAGCAGGTCTGTTTTCCTCCCGCCAACCACAACCGACCGATGGACGCTTCTTGGGAAGCCTTCGGTCCCAAAACGGAAGAAGAATTAATCCATTAAGGGACCGGAAGCAGCACGGTGCTGACAGCAATGAAAATCCATCCACTCCCGTGAACCGTGAATGGAGGTGCTGAAGGAGGAGCAGGAGGTGGAGGAGATGGAAAAACGATGGCAGAAGGTGCATGAGATACGATGGATGGGGAAGGAAACAGTAAATAGGAAAGGAACGGTTACGGTTTGATTCGAGATCTCCTTCCGTGGTTGGAAATATGCAATGCGCCACCCTGCACATGTACACATGTTGACTGTTACACCTACCACCCTCCCGGCCAATACGTTTGGGCCGGGAAAAAAACTTGTTTTCCTTCGGACATTATTAAATTAAATATTCATTAATCAACAATTACGACGAATGATAAATTATTTGCTTTCGGACAACCGATGCACGGATGGCAAGCCCGGAATGTCCGAGGGATTTCCCGAATCCTTTTTTGGCTCGGTGTGTGTGAGTGTTTTTTTTTTTTCGTTCTGTATGGCTCTCTTCTAAGGGTTGGTTGTCCTTTTTACCGTTCGCCCTTCTCCTTACCCCAATAATGCGTCCAATATACCGAAAGGCGTTTCACACCGTCATACCGTAGCGACTGATGATGGAATTCACGTTGACTTTTACTCTTAACCAACTGACTCGCCCAGTGAGTTTACCGAGCGGGACCGGAATGTGGGACCACGGTAGTTACGGTATTGTACCCATCGTCATCAGTGCGGACCCGACCCGGTTCCATAAATAACTTACTTTTTTGGACGTCTAATGGAACAAATTAACTTAATTCGTCATTTATCACATTTAATCCAGCTGTTTCTGATAAACCACCACCATTTCCATTTGTTTGACATGATTCCCTGAGTTTTTCTTTTTTGGAGGCTTGTAAGGTACAATTACGGAAGTAAAGACGTACAATCATGTGAGTGATGTGAGATTTATAAATTATATGTATGTATAAATTATTCATCATGCTACAGACTTGCAGTACCTTCACGTACTTAGAACAAATATTTTTGCAGGGATAGCTCATGAAAGACACGGTTCGTCCAGATTTGTTGGAGAGTTGTGAGTACTAGAAACATTATCTGATCCATCGCAAGCTGTACAATCCAGTCCTGAATCGATTAATCATGTGGCTATAGTTCGTAGAATTATCTGATCTTGTACTTGTATCTTGTACTAAAGTTCGCGGTGATTAGAGATCCGAATGGACCTGGAGCCTGGAGCTCCAGAGTAGACATCGAGAACTTCCAATGTTGTTGGAGACACTATCATCGCAAGATGTTTAGAGGTCTTTTCTCTGGAGTAAGTTTAACGATAAAGAAGCAGACATCTAAAAAGTCCTTTAATATCATTGAAAATTCTTGAGTCATTCTGTCTTCAATAATCCGAAATGAGTAAGAGTCGTGAAGTACTCTGAATTGTTATGTTCCAGTTTTGAAGAATTCTATTGGAGGCAGAAAATATATAGGCATTCCATTAGAGTTGAAAAAGATGAGTCTCCTCAGGTTATAGTGATATTCCAACATGGAAAATAAATTCTAATTAAATGATGCTCATACTCAACGGGTTGATGCTTCCTCAGGAACCCTTACCTCTCTCGATCTGGCACTGTATCCGATAGTAAACAATCCTCCCGAACCTCACAGGAAATAGTTGCATTCACGCAACACTCGCACAAGAATAATCATAAGTCATCGGACCACACCGAACCGACTGCTTCACGGTCATTAAAGTGTAAAGTGATCCTGATGAAGTCGAATCCACGGTCGACACCGATGCTGCCATATCCTTACCACGGCCGGATGCAGCCGAAAGGGAGTAGCCGCACGGCCGTTTTGTGATTGTGTGGCGTGATAATGGGTACGAGTACGCACCCAATCCCAGCATAGCACATTGCACCCATCCGGCGATATGATGAATATGATGGCGATAGTCTTCTGGTGCGGTTCGGCGTTGACCATCATCAGCAAAACCGCCCACAGCCGGGGACGGGGACGGCCGGACCAAAAACCGTCCAACCGGTGTCAGCGCTCGGTCAGCCGAGTAAGTTCATAAATAATTGAACTCGTCTGAACTCGGGGCCGCGATCTCGCACCAGGATCCAGGTAGCACCGTACGGCCGTACGGTGTTCTGAAACACTAAACCATCGTTCATATAAACTCATATTTCTGTTATCCCCCACCACTACCCAACGCCCCCAACGCTTTCCGCTTGCTGACCATTTACACTCTGATTCCATCACTCCATCAACGGTAAAGGCAGAGGTCAGCAAGGGCAAACCATCCTTTTCGGACGCTTGAACAGCACTCGGTGTATAGAGGTCCCACATTTCATATGCGTTCGGTGTTGCGGAAAAAATAATGTTTTCGGTTAATTATTTCTCCCCTCCTACTACTCCCCACAATCGCACACACACCCTCAGTAGTGGTCACCTTGCTTGGGATCGTACTTTCGGAACCGTACCGACATACACAGCTGTACGTGTGTGAGTTTGTGGTGACTTACTGGTGATAGGCTTGCAAACCGATGGATGAATGTCGACTGTCGGCATTACGGGAAAAACGCGAACCTACGAACCGGAAAAAGCGCAAACGGTGAAAAGCTCGTACACCTGATATGAGCCACTACCATAAATCATAATTCTTGTTTTAGATTGGGATTTTCACATTTTTTCTCTCTTGCTTTCTCTCACCATCCCTTGCTTCAACACGTCCATCCATCCCTTTTTGGCCACATATCACGCGACAGATTGTGGCCTTGTTATACACGGGGGATATTATGGATGCGTTATGAAGAACGCGTTGGTTGTGCGTTCGCTCCCTTCTATCAACTCACGACCAAAACCACGCATAAAGTATTCTAAGGGGTTGGTTTTCCTCTCACAATTTGCTCGAAAAATGTAGTTATGTTTAATAGAAGAAGAAAAAATGCCTTACATATGCAATGAAACATCGAAAGGCGATCTTCACTCGCCCTCACTCCGGAAAACAGGTCCAGATTGTCTAATTTTTTACGACGGACAAACGCCATTTGCCTAGCTAGTGTGGGATGGTTGGGTCGAAAAATTCGTGAAATCGATAATAGAGCCTGGTAGGACCTGGTACAAAGGTGTCCGACCCATTCCAGGCATTGGTGACTTTCGTGGCCCACTGTACATTCAGCCATGACAAGCTGAAGTCAACGGTAGGGTACTGATAAGATCCCGGTTGGTTTTTGTGTAAAGTTTTTACAATCCCTCCTGCCCGATTGCCCGCAAGACACGAGAGAAAAAAAAATGTAGAAAGAAAAACACAAAATAAGAACAGAGCAAAGCTACCGGAAGGTATGAGCGAAATCTAATTTTCACTCCCGAGCAGAACGTGCTGAAAATTATTTATTCTTCGAATGATAGCTATTTACCCAGCTGCAAGGCAATTTTCGGCAACAGCTCACCGTTGCCCTGTTACGTCCAGTGCGCCCACCTTTCCGGTATGCCACTGCCGGAAGCTGGCAACACTGACGCCTCCCCCTCCCGCTTCCTGGTACGTGTGTCCTTGTCGTGTGTTTCGGGTCGGTTGCGATGCATGTTATGCTTATGCATGTTTGTGTGTACATGTTTGAAGTTCTTTGTCGGTTTTTTTTTTTTATTTTCATATGACCTATCCTCGGTAAAGTCGCTGATGGCTAACATTGGAAGACTGGGACATGAAGCTTAACAGTGCTTCGTCGAGACAACAAGCCCACGACGCGCTGAAGCGATCAGCGACCAAAACAACAGAAAAAAAACCCTTCCATACTTTCCGGAAGTTCCCTATTCGAGACCACCCTCAAGAAGCAATGGGGGTGGACTGTGAACAATGGGTGTGAAATGGGACGGAAATCCCCGCTTGAGAGGTGGTTAGATACACACACTCACATACACCAACAAAATGCCTGTGGTTCTATTCGCAGGCACTCGGTACCCTTTTTCGCACCAAAAGGCATTGTCAGGATCTTCGATATGTGTCTCTTTGGCTTTCATCCTTGCATGGGCGTGTGAGTGTGTGTATGTGATTGCTGGCTGCGATTGAGCTGCAAACGTACAACCAGCACACCGTTGGGCCCGGTACTTGGCAAGGGCGTGCGGCATATGGAAAATATCCGGTCCAGGCGTAACGTCTCGGTATGTTTTTGGGGCCGGTTCGACCAGAGCTCCAAATGGATTGACAGTTTTGTGGAAGAGAGGAATGAACTCCAACATTCAAGATTCTTTGAAGCATAAAAGATTTTTTCTATAAGAGTCACACACTTCTCAAGAAATCTAAACATAATTATTTAAGTTTAATGATTGAATGATTTTTATAAGACTCTACAAAAAACTGACAAATTGTGGGAGTTAATTATAGAGCGATCTGACCTTATTGGCCAAACTTAATTTCTCAGCAGTCCCACAGCGATAAATAAATGTGTAGCATAAGAGTTTCAACAGCATGTTGCTGTCATCTGTACATGTTGAAATAATGGAATTAAAATACCACAACAGAGCACTCAAAACTCAGAACAAGGGCTCCATGTCTCCATCAAGCAACACATTCCACCAAACCTTTATTAGATGTTAACACAATAAAAGACATCCATCAAGCAAGATTTATCTGTTAATTTCTTTCGCATGTTTTTTTTCTCTTCTACATATGTGTGCTGTTCAAAACGATCGCGCTTTACCACCTTTACCACCAAGTCGCGTCTCATTCATCAAACTTATCAATCAGCGTGATGCACGAGTGCGCGAGCTGGCTACGTGCTTTCCTAGCTCGGGAAGAGGCAACATAAGTGAAGGTAAAATGAGCCAAAGCATAAAAAAACTATATGAAGAAGCAAAGAGAAGCCCTGCACCGAAGCATAAAGATACACTTGCACCTCGCCTCTTGCCTACCTCACCATCTCCCTGCACATTCCAGCAGCCGGAACGTATGCAAATTAGTTCCTTCTTATCATCGATTGTGCGCTTTTCACGAGCCGTTGTGCTGTATCGTTTTAGAATATTAAAACACATTTTCGTTTGTACGTTTCGGTAGGCCGATAAGCGAACACACCAGTAACACCTCCACTTTCCCGCACACACTCACACCCCTCTCCCCCTTCCAGCACCCCGCCACACGTGTCGCAAATTCATGCAGGAACAGGACCGGCGTAGCCAAATTTTAAATTTCTTCATCCTGCAAACCGTCGTTCGTTCCGGTTCGCGGCGCTAATAGTTTCCACCCGCGAATGTGTGTATGTGTATGGGTGTTTGTGTGACGGGAGGCCGAGGTACGGAAAAAAAACCAGAGCACGATGGAACGCACCGGAGGCTTTTGAAGCCATGTTCTATCTCGGTTGGTCGGTTGCGTTTCGTGCGGTTTCCGCACGGGCACGGGCTAGTGTGGGAATGTTGCGCCGAAACGGGGAGGTTGTTTGGCCGCGCCTGGAAGGATGTCAATTTTCATAAAAGTGTTGAATCGGTACGCGGTTTGCTGAAGTATTATGATGCGCACTCCAACAGGCTCACCGATACCAGGGCCGGAAGCGTGTCCTACGCGTCTGGTTTGAAGTTTGTATCTTGCAGCAGAGTACTGTTTGATGTCTTTGCGCTCACATTTAAGGGAAGTTTTATATTAAAAAGAAACTGTTTCCTTTGACTCTACGCGGGCAATATGTTACCTGCCGATATTGCTCAGAGCACGTGGAAGGCTTTCACTTATTTGAATCTTCATTCGGGGCCATGTCGCATTTGCGAAATACACGTTATTAATCGTGTGCTTAAAATTAATTCACCTCCTACTCCTAGCACAATTTAAATTAAAATTAGTTCCCATTTTGTAATTTTTGTTGTAGAACATTATTAAAATAGGTAATACAGCCACCAAGCAACCACTGTTTGTTAAAGATTTAATAAAGGTTTTTTTTTATATTTGATATTTTTTAACTTTATTATTTAATAAGGAAAACAAAGCGATGTGTAAACATTTTTATAAAAATTGAGTATTAAAACACAATCCGTTAAATAAAAGCACTTTCACACCCTTTGGCACCTCACTTCGATTTTAACTGTTGCACTGGAGCAAACTTTCTCTTACCCGCATGGGAGCGCGAACGCAAGTGAGCAAATAGCTGCAACTTTAAGTAAATTTCAAACATTTTCTTTCAATCCATTTTGGGGCAGCAATTCAAACAGAAACATTCGTCGTGTGAAGGGAAAACAAAAATAAGAAGCGAACAAGAAAAAACAACAGAATAAAACAAACCCGGTGCGCCGTGTAGCGTATGCCCAACATGGCAGAAATGGAAAGAAACATACAAACCCCGATCCCAGCGAATAACCGCTTCGGATTGCTTCAGGTCACCCAAACACATACACACACTTTAGGCAAATCAAACAAATTTCGCTGCACCCGGGGCGCACGCGAACGTGCGGGGATTGGTACGCAAGGATCCGGGAGGGCAACTTCCGGAAACTTTGACAAAACCTTAGCGCCCCTCCCAGCCCGGTATCAACTGCGACCGGTTGCGACAGGCAAGTACACACTTCAAAACGCCACGAAAACTACTCAGCGGCCGACAGTGACAACACCGACTTTAATTTAGTTCCAAACTTAATTAATTAAGCAACTCTATGCATACATTATGATCACTCAAAAGTCTTCGTCTTGCGGCAGCCACCTCGCTGTACCACGACCGCCATCAGCCGGACCGGTTTTACCCCCATTCGTACGCACAAAGCAACCACATGGCACCCGGGGAATGTGTTCCGGCACGCGAACTACGCCCCCTGACGGTAAGCTTCCAGCTGGGTATGGGGACACGGTCCTTCCGCGGGTTTTCCCCTACAACCAAAACCAGGGGGACTCGGGATGCTGCTAATCTTGCGCCGGTTTATACATTCGCTTCTCCCTCGGGGTAATGCTTGGGAAGTGATGCCATGGCAGCCTAATCGATCGCAAAGGAGCAGGGACGGGATGGGGACCACATTAATCACAAGCAAACGCTAGTTTTCATCGCTTTCGATGGAGAAGGATGGTGAGGATGAGGGAGAGTACAGGGAAGAAACGTACAGTCTTATGGTAACCTAATTGGGATTAAATCCTTTCCAGTTGAGCTGTACTGTTTGTGGGAGAGGTTACGTATTATTTTCGAGAATGAAACGTAACCATTCCAATGCTGGCTAGGCTTTAGGGATGTTGAGGTGAAAAGTAGGAATAATAATAAATATTTTGGTTTTATAATTTGCCATATTTTCACAACGCATTCAACGAGTTGTACATGCATAAATGCGCTTTAGCCCTAGATTAAGACGAAATTAAGCTAAAAACTTTCTTTTAGCAGCTTTTGGGACATGTTTTTATAACATTGATAAGGTATTGGATGTGCATTAAGTCCTAAAATTATTTAATAATTTAACGTTTATTTAGACACCTTAGCATAAGCCTAGAAATTCAATCATTGTAATCAAAAAAGATTTTTTTTAATACTTTTCCTCGATTCAAAAATAAATAATTCTCAAAACAGTTTACTGCTGTGTAAAAAGAAGAATGTCAACATTACATTTAAAACCCAAACACAAACAAAGTGATAAACAAAGGCCACAAAATAAAAATGGCGTGGGACATTGCACTGAAGTATATTTTCATTTGCTGTCTACAAACAATGGACGTAACGTCCTTTCGATTGGATCATAATTGGAGTCCTTTGCGAACTGGTTGTAATTGTATCAGACTTGCTTAAAGTTGTGATTACGTTGAAACCCTTAGCTCCGCTCAATTGGCAGTGTCTCAAGCCAACACGAAGGACACAAACAGTTTTTCTTCCCACTTTTTTAAGTCAATTTTTTAACGAGCTGAAGGTAAATTAATAAACATAAAGTGCGGATAATTTGACACGAGAAAATGAAGGAAAGTGTTGTATTGCAAAAGGAACCTACGGCATTCTTCGAAGCCTAGCGATGTCCTTTGTTTTGTGTCGTACGTACTGCAAACGTGGGCCCTTTATTGTGGGCTAGAATCCGAAAGACCACGAGATGAGGTGAAGGCGTTTGCGGACTTACCCGCCGCTCGTGTGTCAACATTTGCCGAAGAGATATTTATACACGTCCGCTTGGAGGTTAAAAAATTAAGCTCCAAGGTAAACGTTCCGAGAATCCGCTCCTTACAGCTTCAGAAAGGCCACTGGGTTGGTGAAAGCAATAAAAGGACGAAGAGCGAAGATATACGGCGGATGGTGCAAGAGTCACGTGCGGCAGATTTTCGACAAGCGACAGGCCCTTAATGCAGTCATTTTTCAACAAATTTCGTCCGATGCCGATTCCGCGAAATCACGACCGTTGGTCGTGGAAAAAGGAAAAGAAAGCCAAACGGAACACCCAGCATCTACCACCTCGACTCGGTATAGCCGTAAGAAGGATACCAACACAGGTACCCAGCGTTGAGAATTCACCCAGGGTCACGATCTGAAAGGTGTCAAAACACACGCGTATCAGAGCGGGAGCAAACCGAATGCAAATGGCTTTACTTTGCGAAATGAATTTGTCACTGCCCCCATCGGATTTTGGGGATCGTGTTTTTGCTCGTCCCGTGCCACGCGGGCGGATGGAAATGGTGAGTGTGAGTTATGTGAGCATCGGTTTCGCCTAATCCAACCAACTGACAACTCGCCGAGGATTGGGGAAACGGCAACGGCAGTGGTTTGGGTACTGAAACTTTTGCCGCAACCGAAAACTTCGAACAAATCGACCGCAGGAGCAAAGTTTGCCGCTTCCGGACATACATTTCGGCTTTCAGATAGGTTCCGGAGGTTTCCTGGACCGGATTTTGGCTGCTGCTTTCCGCTGTGCAAGGGCACTACAAGGATGCGAAGTTAGACGTTTGCCAATGGCAAGGTGATCTAATGTCTGAAGGCATCTGACGAACGTGTCGGAGCAATGATGCCCAACGGATAACATCGGTACGGTCGCAAACGAGAGGGAGGATACAAAGAAACAAAAAAACAGGAACACATCGTCACTCAACAGAATGTGACATATTTGGATGGGTGGTGTTGAACAACAGCCTCCAAGGTGATCCCAACAACAGCTCCGTCCTCCAAACGAAATATTCATAAAAAAATCACATTGATTCGGCTGTCCAGTTTGTTCTCAATCTCAAGAGTACTTGCAAATCTGAAGTACACAACCCTGAAGTTGGTTTGGTGTTATTAGCCACCAGCAAATGCTTCCCTGAAGTGTTTCACACTTTGAAATGCGATCACTTTTTATTCGCCTCGCTTCGAGCGCTTGTCGATAACTTGGAAACTTTTAGACAACTTTTGCCCATCAATCATCTGACAGTTGTGCTGGTCCAGGAAGACACACGTCTGAAGCTTTCAAATCTCGAGCTACTGCTATTGTATCTAGCATGCATATCGACAGCGACTTACGGTCGCTTTCGATGTCGCACTGGTACGGGATGTTCAATATCTGATTGAGTAAACTGTGCTCGTACGACTTCCCGAGGTACCTAACAAAGAGCTAAACCAATAGTTTCGTTTATTAATAAGCGCCTACCCGTCACCCTAGCACCGCTGTGATGCCATGCTGATGGAGTGTTTTTCAGCACATATTCCATTTTAATATATGCTCTGCTTTTGCTATTGCTGATAAGGTTTCCGTGCTCCCGCTTGTCGGAACCAATCTCAGAATCGGTACTTTGCTATAATCCGGATTTGCACCTGCAACAAAGTCTGCACAGCCTTTGCCGAACATCTTTGAAGTTGGGGGCACACCCCGGTCGGTATGAGCTGTAATTAAATTTTATGTTCTCCTTCTCCTTCCCCAATCTCGTTGGTACGCTTCCACCGCAGCCTATAAGTCGGGCTCTGTTTTAACCGTAGCGTGCAATCTATTGTTTTTTTGTTTGTACCTTGTATGACTAAGTAAATCCTTGTACCCGTTACAGTTTGCAACATTTTGTGCAGCAATTGAAAATAAAACGTCAGCATGCTTCTTCAGAAGTACAAACACACTCATCAAGAATAAGGTGGATACAAATTCTCCGAAACATACTGTGTACATCTTTATAATTCTGACCTACATACGATTGAAGTTCTAATCGATTTTACCTCCAGCGTTCATCGATAGGAGAATATCTTTGCCTTTGATAAATAAAAGCATAAAGATTAAACTGAACTGATCCTGGTGCATTCTAATTCGTTGCACGACAGGGAGTTCATCATATAAATCTTTTCTCATTCGTAAACATTTTATGGGTAATACATTGGAATTACTGTTGCAATTGACTAACATTCCAAATATGGTGATTTCGGAGTTTTCTTGCTAAATCTGGCGCAAGATGATCATCCCAAATTCAGAAGTTGGGCATAAACTTCATCAATGAAATGAAATTAAAACTTGTTTTGAAGGTGCCCATTCTCTTTCTGGTACGCTTGAACGTGATTTAATACAAATTTCTCTAACTGACATGTTCATAGCGTCTTCTTGTTGCCGTTGATTGGCTACACGTAACGGATGCATCGGCTGCAATCGGTAAATGCAATTGGATGCACACATGATTCGAAATTGGATTAATCAAAAAGGGCTGAACATGATGAAGAGCCTATTGGTTGGCTTGTTGTTCGCATATTAATAGTCGAAAAAGATTCACATATCCACAAATTTGGTCTTGTGCCGTGCTGGGGGAAGTAATGAATTCCTTTTCCGCATGCTCGAGTTCAGCATTTGCTCAGATACGGCTCAGAATAGATACCGTACTGCCCTTTTTCTTCCGACATACAATACCGATACAATCATTGTATTGTGCAGCGATACAGATGCAAGAGGCGAAATACATTTTTACCTGACAGAAGGGATTTTTTGAAGCAATTGTATGAATGCGAATTCGTATCCTTGCCTCCCAAACACACCAGCATCCAAAAACGGTGGTGACTGATAACAAAAGATGCTTGTCAACTGGTTTGGAGCGCTGGAAAAAGAATGGAAAACAGTTTCACATATAATCGTCCTCTCGTGCTCGTCTGTATCTCCACAAACAAGCACTCAAGGATCAAGCCACACGTGCATCATCGAGTGGTGGGACGTAACAACACAAAAATAAAAGAGAAGGAAATCAAACCAAAGCTTACGAAAAAGGCAAGTTTCGGTTGACCAGACTGTGGCTAGTAGTAGACGATTGGATAAAATATGCGGGACCATCCCCTTCGCCAAGCTCTCGGTATATGCCAGGGCGATAGAGCTATGGCCGAATGAAGACACTTTCCCCGGTTTCTAGTTTTTCGAGTGGAGTTATCCCGCTAGGGGCTAGTTCGGAATTTTGTGCATGAGTCGCTTGTCGTCGTTCTGCTGGGTTGCAATGTTCGGATCTCAATCCCCAAGCTTCAGGTGGAAACGTGTCCTGCACGTTGCGAATGCGAACAGCGGCAAACCCTGGTGAAGACGTAAAGTGTGCCAAAGTTTTCATCCCAAACTGCCCTTCTGAGTGGTGCCACTCGCACGAGATGGAAATATTATTTGCCACATGAACCTGAACTTGCAGCGGACGGTACGCTTTGTCAGAGGCGTACCGGGATCGGAAAGCAACGGTTGTATTTTGAATGGAAATAAAGGTGCACAAATAAAAGTTCGAGTAGTTGTCCCCGTGGGAACGATTGTCTCGGGGTGGCATTTGGGACGCTCACCGCGGGCAAACAGTGTCATCTGAGTCCTTTCCAACAGAATTCTGAATTTTTATTCCTTTTATTAGTTTTTGAGGAAGAATTCTGACGTAGCTACACATTTTTCACATGAAGCTATGTTCTTACTCCACACCAAAGTTTGATCGGCAGTTGAGCAAATGCGAAAGACACCTCAAAGCTTACGCGCGTGCACAGTGACACACATGTGAACAATTAAATCAAAATGGTTCTACATAACCTTCCCAACACACACACGCCGTTACTAATACCCATTTACGGAGGTGATTTTCAGCCAATTCTGTACACCTGATGACAAAACGGCTCGACTGGTTCGCTTCCAGCGATGATTACATACCGCAAAATAAAGGACATTAGCTGTACCGCGCCGTACGTAAAGCGAACGTTTACGACATATTAATTTTTATTTCATTCATTTTCTCCGCGACGCGTTTACAGTGTGCTAAATATTTGCGTAGCAAGAACAATGCGATGGAAGTTGTCACGATCCCCGTGCTCCTTGTCACTGCACAACGGGTAATATTAGAAAATATTGTAGGACAAACAATAATATCTTTTTAAAGAGAATAAGCACCAGAAGTTAAACAAATGTACATTTTTGAAGATTCTAAAATTTAAAATATTTTGCAACGTTTAAAGGAATATCCTTAGGAATATACTTTTTTAATGAAGGCTCACTGTGTGCTCGCTTTCCAAGGTAAAAAGATCGGCCAAACCATTTAGCCAGTTTCACATTCCGCTGGTAGGTAATTGTGCAGAGTGAAGTATTCTTTCAACAGCCTGCAGGATATATATGGTAGGCATCGCGGATCCTCGTACGATGTAAAATAGCATAAGCTCTAATAAGTACCTGTTAATACCCATGCTTCATGGTCATTTTACCTAGATGCGGAAGAGAGAAAAGAACCGGAAAGAAAAGAAAAAGACAAAAGATATATGTATTAGTTAAACCCCATTCGTTGGTCGTGTACTGGGAAAGTCATTTAAAATTCAAAGCATGTGTAACATCTGCTAATGCCTTTTTTACTAAGCGCTCTCACCACACAGCCACAGCAGGAGGGAATGTACAGAACAACATACTCACACGCAAGAAAAAGAGATCTGGTGGAAAACAAAACTTAAGATTCTTTCTCGATGTTGATACTAGTCGGTAAGCTTGTTTCGCGTAACCTTCGCCCAACCTCAGCAGCCCCCGGAGGCTGGTACACCTTTACCAGCAAAACGTACAAGCTTTACAAGTACGGTTGTGTTCATAAATTTTGCTCAACTTTTCAAAGGCGAAAGCCAACCCGTCAGGATGCCTACCCTTGACGTTGTGCATCTCACACCGAAGCTCTCAGAAGAAAGATTTTAAGGAAACTTTATAGAATTTAGAACCGATTTCGAGATAGTTTGATTACTTCAAGATGCAAAGCGAAACGGTTGTCCAATATGAATTGAAGCATCCTGAGTGAAGACCTGCGGACATATCTAACTGCCAGCTAAACGTCCGGAGCGCTGGGATATTCGGCAGAAACGAAGCCAGCACAAAACCGTCCAGCCGTTATGGTGCTAGAAATGTGTAATTAATCAAAATACTTCCCACTCCCTATCCGTAAAAGCACCTCGGGCTACTCTCGACAACACGGCTAGCTTGTGATTTCGTTAATGGGAAGCATATTGGCAACACTCTTTTTGATTCTATTCTCCCTAACCACCCTCTGTTTCATCCACTAGCACTAATAGTACATGCCGCAAGGACGCTATCGACAGCCGCTATCGGGGCACTTTGGAGGTTCTCCTATTTTTCTTCTCCTTTCTCTCTCTCTCTCTCTCTCTTTCTCTCTCTCTCACTCGAGTGTGTTCCCATAATGTCCTCTTCCACCTTGAAGCAAAATCCTGTTGCTTTCTTCGGGGTGGCGTTTTTTCTTCCCCCGAGAGGGCGAACAATTTATTAGTTTCATATTTTAATGAAAGACGCTGCACCGAAACCATTAATGAAGCCGCTGCCATCTGTTTCGCTCACTTTATTCTCGGCGCATATCGAACGATTTCACGGACATTAATTCTATTTACTGGTAGCCGGTGGTGTTGCTGCCCGGTGCCGTGATTCATTAGCATTCGGTGGATGAGCAATGCTGTTGTTGTTGGTTTTTTTTTTTCGACAAAGGTCCTAAACTTCCACCCGTGTGGTGCAGGATGGATGGTTTGTGCGCCTTCTGTGTGCTTCATCATAACTAATGGTGTGCCGGTTGTAAGATTGCTTAAAATATTGGATCAAACCGGTGAAGCTAATTAGCTGCAGCCGAGCTGTCAGTGGGTGCTGTAGGATCTTTAGTACAAGTTGTACTAAAACTACCCCTCTATGCTCCACCGTGCAATGTGGGGATGTTTTAGATGTTTCGTTTTCTTTGCTTTCTTCCTGTTTGTTTTTGTAATTCATTTGTTATCCGTCCACCGCAACAAAGAAAAATGCATCCTTACCGTCCTTAGAGTCCGACACCACTGTGACTAGTGTCGACGTTCTGCTAGCCACGAGGCGGCACGAGGTCAGACGTATCGGATCGGTCTCGTGGTTTGGAAAATGAATGACTTTTCCGAAGCACCAGTGGTTGCTTTTTATATCCGTTCCAGCACCGTCCCAGGATGCAGTGTAAGTGCATCCTGCCAGTTCTAGGCCGGGATCCGGGTACGGTGGGTGGTAAGCGATAACCTTGTACCAAAGATTTGTCTCCAGCGAACGGATGGAAGGGACCGCGCATGCCGTTCCCTGTGTTACGTGGGAGGAAACGTCCAGCAAACGGGAGTAGTGATCCTGTTTTTGGTGGTAAAAGACAAACGGATACTAGCAGCACTTTGGATCCGGATCCGACAACTGCAGCATTACAGCGGTAGCTGTGCTGATCTCCGCTTCCGGTTTCGCCCCCCCACCCGCCCTCTCTACCCACCCCCCTCGAGAACTCCCGCTGCCGACCGGCATACTGGACGATGAATAGTAAAACATTTCGTTGCGGCCAGCGGGACATGTTCTAATGGTTTGTTCCAGTTACTGTTACTACCATCCCTCGCACGCGAGGCGTCCGCAAAGAATCGGCAACACACAAATAAACAAACAACCGTGCTGCTTTGCTACGCATACAAGCATACAGCAAGGGCCTGCCACAACACCACCACCATGGAACATTTTCGGGATAAACCACACGGCAGCAGCAGCAGCAGTACGGTGATGGGGTGATTGAGACAACCGAGGGTAAGAAAAGCTCGCACAGACAGACAGCAGCAACTTGCTGAAGTTTATACACAAATAATCGAAACGGATGTACTTTGCTCTGGAAGTTAATGTTGCTTCTGGAAATTTATGTTTTTACTCCTTGCATGGCACCGGTTGCCAGAGGTTGGCGATGCTTCTTTACCAGGTGCTGTGTGAAAGGAAACGGAGGTGTGGGGAGAGGGAGCTTGAGACAATGGTAAGCGAGAGTGTGAAGTACCGAGCACTAACAATGGTGCCCCGCGTTCACTGTGTACGAGAAGGATGCCAAACAAGCACAAGCCACCACCGGGAGGAGAAAGGGCACCAGGAAATGAGTGGTGCTATGCCGGGGAGGGCAAAAACCCAGAACAGAACAGCCAGGTCCGGGGCCAAGCGTGCGCCAAAACGAGAGCCTCCGTTTTGCTCGTGTGGGCAGAAGCAGAAAACCGTTTAAATCGATATACTCTCATGTATAAAATATACGACCTGTGCACCGGAATACGAGAGTTTCTATCGATTTTTCTTCGCCCACCTTTGCGACGGCCATCAACCTCTCTTTCTGATGGGGGAGGTGCCTCCCGCTCGGTACGGTGTGTGTTTGTATGTGCCTTCACATTCCACGCTTGCTAGTCCGTACACAAATCCACGTGTACTGTGTGCATCGTCTCCCATATGTCCACGGCGACAACGGAGAGATTGAAATTCTGCTGTGGACAAGGACAGAACAAGGCGATCCTTGGTTTTGAGGGTTACGAGTAACAGGACAGCGTCCAACCAGTGCCGGACATATCAGCGCCTTTGGGCTTGAAGAAAACCCCCCTCCACCCATCCCAGCCACCTACATTCACCTCCGCACATTCTTAATCGGGGAAGGAAGCTGTAAACAAAAGCTGATATGGTAACTACTACTAACTGCTCCAGGATGCGGACCATTTCCAACATTTCTCACCCAATTTCCTCCCGCCCCATGTAGTGTAGCAAGTTTTTTTCCTCACACAAACTGTGGTGGGTCCCTTTTTCTTTGGAACACGCTGATCCTGGCGAGAATCACCACTGAAGCAGTACGAGAACAAGAGAGAGAGAGAAAGAGAGAGAGAGAGAGAGAGAGAGAGAAAGGAAAAAAAAACAAAACCAAACTAATACAGAACCTTGTCACAGATTCTTCTGCTGGAAGAAACCTTCGGCTACTATTGCAAATCCATTTCTCTACTGCTACGACATTTTTCCTCTACAATAGTGGAGACGATTGCGAGGGGTGCATTCTTTCCGGCTGAGAATAATGTTCTCGAATGAATGAATAAAGGTGCTCTCGCGTAACTTTTCCACTTGCGCCAGTGGTGTCGAAGGCGTTGCCAGATTTGGACAAGATATTCACTTTAGTCCAAGAATTGTAAAAGCATGTTTATTGAAGTTAATTCAAAACGATTCAAGTCGTGTGATTTCTTGAGGATTACTATAGGTACTCCAAAGGAATGATTTTAAATGACACAATATTTTAAAATTAATAAAATTCAATAAAATTAATTTAAATTAATTTTAAACAGAGTTTGTTTTAATTTTTTCGCGATTTTTTAAGATATATTCTTAAAAGGGTTCTATTATTCTTTTAAAAATATTTTCACGCACTAATGTACATCTTCCGGGACTCCCACTGCGGCAAGTTTTGCAGCCCTGGAATTCAAAATAAATTTGTCGAGAAGGTACGTGTAGCAGTACCGTTTAAAAACTTTGAACAACTTTCTCGCCCGGTTTGCCGGTGGCTCCCGATGCGTGGTAGAACTGTGAACGTTTTGCTTCCGCCAGGATATGCCGTACAAAAACCTGGGGTTTGACTTCAAATCCGTTCCGTAAGGAAAGATTTTCCTTCCCCCTGCTTCTAGGGGTTGTGAGAAGAGGTTTGCAACACGCAACACCACCATGCCAGCCCTGTTGGGAAGCAAGAACACAAATCTCTGGACATGGTGGTGGTGGTAGCACCTCGAGTCTGGTCATGGCAAAGGAGTTCTCCAAGGAGTACACCAACCAATGGAGTCGAAACCGAAGACGAAGCTTTCGGTAGCTGCCACCAAACACGTTACCCAAATATTCCAGTCGTTTCCTTCCCAAACATATACGTACACATGCTCGCACACCACTTGCAATCGAAAGCGGATGTGTGCTGCAAAACGGGTACTGTCTGGTGACGGATGCGGGGTGGCTTTCAAGTAAAATGGATGAATATCGGAAATTCCGTCGAAAGTGCAGCTCATATTTCATCCGAGTGCACCGAGCGTACCACGGTACTCGAGGATCGTGTTGAGATTTTCGGTTCTCTTCGTTGTTTTCGTTGTTTTTTCATCCTTTTTTCTTATTTCTTTTGTTTTTGTTTGGAACAGCAATTTGCTCACTTGCTTTCCACTTCCCGATTAGACGATGCTCCAGTGCTCCCAGCCCAACGGTCTGGGATTCATCTTCCATGACCTAGGCGATGCGATGCTGTCAAACTTTGACGGGCGAATCGCCGTGCTTCGGTTTGGGTGCGGAAAGTTCGACCTCGCGACCAGGATAAAACGTAACCTCCACCAAAACCTTCCACATTCGCAGATCCAATTAAAACGAATCCAAAACAACGCACCCCTAGGAAGAAATCTTGGCGAGGGGAAGGAATAAATGCGGCGTGTTGCGGGTGCGGAAACAGAACCCAAACATAATTAAAGCCACGGTCAATAGCGCGCCAGTGACGTGCAGGATGATGGTGAGCCTGTATATTCTCCCGCGACCCCGTTCGATTGCGATGCGGCAAAAGACTTTTCCCATCTAGCAGTGGCACGGTGGCAAAGTTTACCTTCTGGTAAACGCAAAGTTTGCTCGTTTTCGGTTACGGCAGTGCAGTGCAGAACGCCGGAAAGTGTAACGCTTTCAATTACTCACATTTGTGCCACATTCCCCTTGCCACGGCGAACCGCAGCCGCCGTGCGTAAATGATGCACTAAACTGAGTTGTCCGAGCTGCGGGCCATCAAGTCGTTAGCGAGTCATTTTTCTCTCGTCCTCGTCTTTGGAAGCGCGAATGCTTCAGCACCACACAAACCAGGATACTGGGCAAAGGGCGCAAGATTGCCCACGGTATGGTTTCGTCGGTCATCATCTTCTCGCTACGGGTAGCTGTGAGGCGTGCTGTTGCAAATCACACAGTCCGTAACCATCGACGGTTCCAGCCCATGCTCCAGCGAGTTCGCTCGGGTGCCCAGCATAATGGCATCAGATTTCATATCCTGCTAGTATATGGATGATTCCCGGAACGGGGAAAAGTTTGTAGACGCGCGTTAGCGTACGGTACCTCGTATGGATGACTCGTGCAGCACACTGCCGACACGGTCACACTGCATCACCATTCGGGTTGTACAATTATTACTAATTCGGCTTCCGCTTTTCGGTTCGCCTGGTGAGCTAGATGCGACTACTGCGTCCGCACGGGATCGTTTCAACTTCTGTTAAAGCTCGAGTTGCAATCCCGAAAGACTTCCGGTTTGCTGCCGAGGCTGGAATAGAGTGTCAAGAGTTGTGTGTGGCATGTACTTCAAATAAACCCAGCCGAAAGGTATAGTGCATCTTCAATTCAGTGCTTGAATTCATATCACGATATATCTGGAAGGAATTGGAGTGATCCAGTATGAAAAAGAATTGGAACTTTATCCACTTTGCGTTTCGTGTCTGAATCTTATATCGTTATAAACAGCAAACAAAAATAAAACACTAATGAAAAGAACATAAGGGAAGAAAGCTAATTTGAAGAAAATTCCGAAGATTCACTTTAAATGAAAAAAATAAAAAAATAGAATAAATAGAAGGAATAAAGTAAATAAAAATTAAATGATCATTGTGTGGGCCCCTATTCCCGCAAACGATTTTATTTTATTGTATAAAAGTAATTGCATATCCTTTTCGCCCAATTTGTACTTATTTGCTTCCGTTCGATTTGAAGCGAGATCTGCTAGACATCTTAATAAAACCATTCTCCTGAAGCAATTCCTTCCGGCGATTAGCTTATCTTCTCCCGATGATGGCACAACCAGCCGGAGTGCATAAAGCATACCCCGTGCAGCGGAACGCAATACCATCCAGCAGCAGCTACCTTATTAGCTTCCACCGATCGGTTTTCTGCCGCACCGTTGACAGATGCCACGCCACAGCGACGATTCAATTCATCTGCCCGTGGCTGATGGCATAACTGCAACAATTGCTAATTTTCCTTCCATCACAGAACCGCATTTCTCGTTAGCAAGTCATCCGTCGGCACAATGCCGACCGTACTTCGCCGTGCGCAATTGCTGGCAACGCCGGCGACGTACCGCAATGGTGACGAAGACGCTACGCGATGGGTATGACAAATTTAATCTTAATGAAACGTGATGGCTTCGGACGCGTTACCGGACGGAATCGGTAAAATTCCCACGCCCCATGCCACGGGTTCGGTAGATGTTGATGGCGATATTAAGCCGACAGATGACGGCGGTGTGAAGGGGGGGGGGGGGGGGGGGGGGGGGGAGGGGAGGATTCCCCATGCAGGGGGCAGAAAGGGCGAAACAATAAAGTAGCGGGATACCGAGCCGAAAATAATTGGATAATGTTTCCATTCAAATTCCACTCCGGTTCCATTCCAGTGAGCTTTTTTCTCCTTCTCTCATCCCTTCTCTCTCTCTCTCTCTATTTCCTTTTTCTGTTGCTGTTTTTGTGCGTATAAAGTGAAGTTTATCCAAGGAGCGCTTCATCGCGTACGTAGCGATGTCGATATCGAACGATACGGATCGTTTTCTAAGACTTTTGCCTTGTCGCTCGCGGGATTGCTGGTTTTCGTGCATGGTGATCGCCTTCGGGTGTTTTTTTTTTTTTTTTTGAGATTATTGGAGAAGTCCGTTCGGATTCGATTTGCATCAGCTAAGCTCCCATTAAGAACCGGCATTAGATGGCAACTAGATGTCACCGTTAAATCGAAGTCATCGGTTCA
>KI423166.1:20261-36440 GCA_000473375.1 Anopheles culicifacies | reverse complement strand
CTTGCAGCGTACAGCGTAAGTAATCAATTACAACGCGCAAATGCAAACCGATCATACATCGCATTCGGCATCGCGTTCGTTTCGCGTTCGCAATCGTCCGAATCGACCGAAAGGAGACATCAATTAGCCGACAGTTCAATAAAAATGTCAATTATTTCAATAAGAGCGATTATGCGCCAAGGTGAGCCGGTGTACGTATGCGGTGATTGCGTTTTGAGGTGCGGGACTCTTTCCCGCTTTTCTCAACAGCATCGAAATGGTCCAAAGCGAAGGAACGATGCAACGCAGTGACACTAAAGGAAAGTTATGACCGTTCCAAGTACATCTAAATATCTGCCAACTGGTCGTTTTGTAGCAACACGGAGGACAAGTTAATTTCACAGGTGTCCACCCGAACTAACCATGAACGCTCGCACTGGACACTGCTCGTGCTCCGGGATGGCAAATGGCTAATTTATTGGACAGTCGAATTATAATTGAAGTCGAGCCTGGTCGAGCCAAGCATCGATTCCTGCAGGAACGCTCCATTCATGTCTTCCGGACACCGACTTCTTGTCGGCAGACCGGCCCAAAAGCTACGAACGAGACGTAGCGACAAAACGCATTCATGCAAGCACAAAATGTGGTTCAATCAGCAGCACAACATAACGCTCATATTAACAAATTTGTATCGTACCACCTTGCCACCCTACATCGGGTGCAGGTTACATGCTGAATGGATGCATCTCGGCACGGAACAGGTCTGGAGCAGTGGAAAACTTTTTCAACATTACATATGTGTTTGTGTTACTTCACCTTGTATGCAAATGCAATCGTATGCAAAGGGATAAAATGGATCAGACGGTGTTGCTTTCGGTGGACAGTGGAACAGTTTTGTAAAGCAAAACTTCAAAAGAAATTCCTACTGTCGTCGTCGATTTGTCTCAAACCTAATCATTGCAGCATGTGTGTTTGTTTTTTTAGACATCTTTAGTTGAACTTTTCTACAAACTTCCTTTCAAATGGTATGAGTTCTTTCGTTACGTTAGACTTCTTCACATTCCCTTTTATGACCATAGTGCACCGTAAGCGAAGAGTTGCATGTGGTTCCATATTGAAAGTCTTACAGCAATTCGTTGGAGAATGGTTGACAATTTGTGCCGTTTCGCAATACATCTTACTCGTGCATCTTCAACCATAGGAATGTGTATTTTCGTAGTGTGGGGAAGGAAAACGGGGGGAAAATTGCGCGGAATTGTAGTTGCGTGTATGCTCACGGCATGCAGTCCTACGAGGTTCCCTGGTTTCCCCGTTTACCCGTATACGATGCAATTATTTCTACACAGCCCAACGCAGCACTGTAAGTTTGATAGTTAATAAACATATTTTATGCAATAGGGTTTCGTTTTATTTCTTCTCCATCCTTTCGAAGGCATGATGTTTGGGTTCCTATGGGATATTCCTGGTCGTTGAAGATCGAACGGTGAAGATGTGGATTGATAAATTCCTTGCATGCGCTTGCCGTGCATGGTTTATGATTAACCGTGTGATGATGACAGTCGAAATGTGGGCCCATCAATGGAAGAATATTAATATTTATACTGCAATGCACAACACAAATTATTCTCCTACAGTCCTACGACAGTTTGCTTGGAACGAGATTCTCAACAAATACGCACAACAAACGCTTGATGAGTGTGTCCGTGAGACAGGTGGATCGTAAAGCGATCGTAAACGACCGAAACGCAAACAACACTTTTCACGATCACCTTTCCGCACCCAAAATTCGCCCATTAAACTCTTATTATCCTTCAATCGAAAATCCATTTGCTGGATCGATTTTAAAAGAACACGCATCAATTTCACGTCCAAATCAGCGCAAGCGATTTTGCTGAGGCAATGACATGTTCACGAGAGGTTAAGCTTATTTTTTACGCGAACTACGACAACTTGTGGTGTTGCTTGTTCTCGTTAGATTCATTGAGAAAAGCTACAACAGCATCTTCTATGCGTTGGATTTAGTGCACACAAAAACCCCAACAAAGCCCAACGGTCAACTTCATCTTCATCAAAAGCATCGATTGACGAGAGGGAAAGGGAGAGAGAGAGAGAGAGAAAAAAAACACACCAAGAGCATGACCGTAAACGGACGTTAAAACTGACCATGGCATGGTGGATGGTGTTGGATCTATAAAACGAAAGAATTTATGAGCGTTTGATAGCTCGCCGTAGGGTGGAACTTTTGTCTCCACTTTGTTTCCATTGCGTTCTGTGTCGGAGTGTGTCGCAGGGTGTTTTCGGTCGCTTGTCTTCACCCAGAATGGCTCCAGACGAATGCTGTGGCCCAATCTGACGAGGCCCCAATTCTCGTCCCATCCAATAACTGGATGACCGTGTGAGCAGACCTCGAAGCCGGTTGCCTTACGGTTGGAGTAGCTTGGTTGGTTGGTTCCCTCTCAAGTGGCCAGTATGATTTCTCTTACTTACGGGGTTTTATGTATGTATACAAGTCGTTTCGATGTTCACCATAAAAACCGTCAATAAATTTCTACCCTATATCGACAACGACGAGTTGACAAGAATCCTAACCACGAAAGCAGACAAGAAGTTTTCCTGATCTGCTTTTTTTTCGTTAGTTTTGTTTTGTCTTTCTGCTTACTACAACACAATACCGTCGCGCCATCTAGCGGAAATGGTGATAATCCGGCGAAGAGGCAGCTTGATGTCAGCATCCAATTCGGAGCTGTAGTGTGTCTGCTCGTTAGGGATCTCCACTTCGAGGATTGTGGGGCCGCTGCCGTTGACGGAACAAAACGACACTTTAAACAACCATAAAACGGTATTATGCGATGGATGGTGGTGGATTTATTGTGACAAAACAGAACAACACACGAACCATGGCCATTTGGCAGCTAGCTAGGATTGAGGTTTTTGTGAATGAGTTCCCCCCCCCTGCGCCACACCGTACGATGGTCAGGAGCGTGTGAAAAGAAGATGCTGATCACGCAAATCAAATGGTAAATTCAATGAATTGATTGAGAAAGAATTAACAACGGCCAACAATCAAACAATCCGTGTCCGGGAGTGGAGCTATTTCCGTTTGCCATATTTCATCGGTAAGCCCAAACACGGTGCTGGAGACGCCCATAAATGTTCATTATCATCATCGGGATCACGGGATGATTGGATGCTTCATCACCGTTTCTATCGATTCCCGCTCGATTCAGAGTTTGTGAATGAAAACTTGCCTACGAACGACCTTTGGCCACTACGGTTGACTAATTTATGTTGATGAGCTTCACTTCATCCTCACGTTTTGGTGTGTTTGTGTTGTTTTCGGAGATGCATTGGGGAACGATTTATTGCGCTTGTGGCCAAAGTTGTAAATTTGGAAGAAGATCGTTTCACAATTATTTCCAAATCGATTGATTTGCTGCTAAAACACACCCATACAAGCATATCTGTGTGGCAAGCACAAAAAGTTTTTTTTTTATGAATCGAGTCCGTGAATCTCCAAATAGACAAGTGATTAACATGCTGAAGATCTATTAATTCTATTTCGGTGTATTACATGAGAGGGAAAGCTACCTACTGCCTCTTCAGTATTCAATAGATTGCGGCTTCAATAGTTTGTTTATTATTTCTCGTATTTTCACCAAAAAAGCATTATGCTTGAGGATAAGTAAAACCAAAAATCTTCTTTCAAACTTAAAAATAAAATTATAATTATAAGTAAAAACAAATACCAAAATTAAAGTTCAACGTCTTCAATAGGCATTCGTTTCTGGGCTCTATCTAAAGGGGATATTCCTCTCTATTAACTGTATTAATCAATATGCAACTCACGTCTTTTTGGTGCTGATAACACTAAATGGTATCGAGCAAAAGGTCTCATCACCTTCATGCTACGTATGACAAGCAAGCCTAACCCACCGTTAGCACAATTGTTTAGTAATGCAAACGATCGTGGCCTGCAATTGAAGTACGCTACTTCAATAAAAATACAATACGCTACCGAGTGGTTTTGTATGCTAATTGTTTTATCGCAAAATGCACATTTCGTTACATTGTTTTCGTCTCCGTTGTTAACCGTACGATGGGTTGAGTGTCTACATACAAAAAGACAATTCCCATTGGCCTTCTTTCGCCTTCTGCATGGTCAGTGCACGAGCAAGCAGTTTGTTCTCGGTCGGGTCGGTTTCAATTTTCAAACGATTATGATAAAACATGATTAAATTAAGCACTTTCCTTTAGCAGTGGCCCCGTTTTTTTCCGTTTCGTGATTCTGGAAATGCGCACAAGGCCTCTTCACTGTTGGAGAGTTGTAATAGGGTTACGAATGATACGGGTGGGTTATTTTCCGGGTTGCCGATTTACGGGCATTGTACCATCGACGTCAAACATTTTGATTACGCGATCATGCACAACACCGGAAGGAACCCATCGGCAGTGACTCATTGAAACGATTAAAGAATTGTGTGCATATCGTGTGGTAAGGAGATCTTTCTAATGATGAATTCAACTTTAAATAACGTCCCTCATCAAACTCCGTGAAGTTGAGATGAAACGCAGCTCGAAGATGTGAAGGGAAAGGAGTGATGGATGAAATGCTGACTAAAATAAGTAAAATAAATGAAATAAGCCCTCAAGATGCCCACCATTTCTGCCAAAGTTCACTTGTCAGTCCTCTGTCATGTGTTTTTATTATTATTTAAACCCAATTTAATCGCCTTGATCGAACGATGCATCTGTCCTAGAAAGGATGTCCACTGGGAGTGTTCCATAACTTTTCATCTCTGTTTACCGCTAGTTCCCGCACCAAGTGTACCGTTTCACACCCGGTCTTCTGCTTTACCGTGATGTCAAACACCTCATTAGCAAAAATTGGATTGGCTTCGGATGACAATGTCGCGAACAACAACCGGCACAGCTTCCCGTACCCGTTTACTGTGTGCCATGAACGTCACATAAACTATCCACCAAGGGCACAAACCAGGCAACTGAAACACTCACCGTAGAGGCATGGTTGGTTGCATAGAAATAAACTATTACTAGAAATGCCGGAATGCCTTTCTAGACGATCGCGAGCTAGAAGGAGAAGGAAACAACGAAGAAGGCAGGAACAGGGAGGTTTTATGTGATTTGCCGCTAAACAAGCAACACATCGACATTTCAGCAAAAAGGCAAGAGACATTTCGTAGATAATAAAAGCAGCAGAAAGCATCACTGAATGAACGTAGCTGAGAACAGGTTATGACAAGGATAATTTTCATAAATTATATTTTATATTCATATTTATGTTAATGTTGCTCTTCCTCCGAAGCCTCTCAACCTCTCTCCCCTCTCACCGAATGGATCTGTTTCTACGCAGAAAGTGTCCACCCAAAAGGCGACCCGAACCGGGAGGAGAGGGACCAGAAATCAATCGAACGGTTCTGGTTTCATCGATTGAAACCTGAGATAAACGCTTAATCGGCGCGTAGTACCTCTGTGCATTTCTGGCCGGGGACATTACCGCACGCGCAAGGTGCATAAAGCCGCAACGTGCGCTCTACGGCTCTCAATTAAAGTTTAAGACCGTCTGATTAAGGGACCCTCTCTTAATCGTCAGTGAGTGCGTTGCAGTAATTGCAGTTGGGTCGAAGCAAACGAGTATCATGCGTTAACCTCAAAAGAAGAAGATGATGATGATGCGCGGTCTATTTTTAATCCTTCGCCACAAATCGCATCTAATAAATTTCTTCCCAACGTGAATAATAAGCCACCATTTAAGGTTGCGTTTTGTGTTTGCTCGCTGTCGCTGTTGCATATCTGCTTCTTTGCTCCTCGCAACCTCAAGCCACCTAGTCCGCTTCCGTTGATCAGTGCGAGATGATTTAGTTTAGTGTCTTGATTTTGTTCAAATCGTGGCCTTGGACTGTACTGGCCAGGGGTTTCCCTCCCTCCACCGTACTGCAGCCGATAGTTCGCCTGACTATGCATGCACCCAAAATTAGCAAAACCAACCGACCCGGTCTCGAAATGGCTCGTCTCGAACATAAGATTTGTTGTGTTTTCTTATGATATTTTGTTCGCTTCCTGGCTCACCCGACCAACCCCAAACCGCCTGGCACGATTAATCGTTCCGCGCTGGCTTATGGATGATACAAAACGATTTAAATATTTCATTTCGGGAATTCGTTTCGATCGACCCGTTCCCGTATCTGCGTGCCGGTCGTGCAGCTTATCCGTTGTCATCTGCAGCTCCCGACGATCACGATGACGACGACGACGACGATGGAGACGGCGACGGTTCTGGTCAGCCAGAATCGAAACACCGAACATGGGGGTGGAATAACGCGCAATCAAATGACAACAAGCGGACGAAGGAACAAGCACGAAAAAAAAAAGAGAACTTCACCCCGAACGAAGGTAGGAAAAAAATTGTAAACGATCACAAACAAACATCATAAAACGAACACTCTATAATTATAAATATTTTATCTGTCATAATTCGTTTCGGGGTCCAAGCGATCCAGCCAGCCGTCCGATCGTTCCTGCCTGCCATGCTTCCGCGCTGTCGCTGTCGTTGGGCCCCATCGGGTGCGAAGTGAGTCCGAACTTGTCGAGAATCTCTCGTGAATTCGAGGACTTTACCGAGTCTCGACATCCCCACAGCATCACTGTTTGCTTCGAGAACCAATATTCCAACCAGAAGAATCGCTTTTTTTGGTTCTCGTTTTCTTCTCTTATTTTTTGGTGTTCCATGTTCTACCTGCCCCGATGCTAACTGGTCAAATGATTTTAAAAATTAAAACAGGGTGGAAATCATCTACCACCCCTTGTTCGACCGCCTTCTCTTGGGGGACCTCGGAAGGAGCTGTTGCAACGTTTAGAAGTGCACCATGGACGATGGCAAACGAGAGGTTACCAGAACACTACCCCAAAAAGGCGACTAATTTATTGATAAAAATAATATAAAATCATCAAGAGACAGAAACGCGCATTACCTTTGGATAATCACACACTCTCAACAGTAAAACAGTTCGTTCCATGAGCGAGAACGTACGGATTGGTCCAGAACGAAACTGGCTGCTTGACGATGGGCAAACTTTGCTTGAGACAGATCAACGATCACGCTGGAAAACGGAACGATCGCATTCAATCGTGGCGCGAGCGAGAAGAAGGAAAGAAAAATGGAATTAATATTTATGAATATGAGCATATAATTAATTAAATATTCATAAAACAAGACCATAACTCCACTTTTTTGTGTCCGCAATGGGTTCAAATTTGGAACACAGGAGAATCTTGCGGTCCCGGGTAACGAGGGAAATAGAAGTCTCGCACATTGGTTAGAAACCGTTTGAACGCATACAGCTACGGCTTCGTCGGTTTGTGGGAGTTACCATAAGACGCTAACCATTTTCTCGACCCCAGTGCTAGTAAAACGTTCACCCTGTACCTGTATAAGCTCGTTATCATCGACACGGATCGGGGAGAAAAGATTGATTACCCTCTGTACCACACCATTTCGGATGAAGCAGACAAGCAGATAGTGAAGTTGAACACAACAACGTTTGTTGAACTATAATTTTCACATATTTTATTTTCGTTAAATTTTCTTCCACTTTTGCTTCTCAACCGTCGGCCATTTTGCCAGCTTTTCTTTACAATAATAATTTTGCTTTAATCATCTGAATATACTCTCTAAGTCCTTCGTCCGTATCGTGCTCATTTGGACCTAGTTCTGTCTTACATGGGTCTCTCTCTCTCAGCAACATACTCATGATAACAGAAACTCGGTCCGCATTTTTGGTCCTTACTGTAAACATTGTATCGTTCACCTGTTATCCATTCTACTGTTCTTTTACTATACGTTTGTTGTAATACATTTTCACTATGCATCTTTTAAATACCCTTAAGCACTACCCGCCCTTAGAACAACTGTACAACACGCCGCATAAGTACAACGGCCATCTTTCTGCGCGACACGATGGTGAGAGCGAGAGTCGGTTCTGGTTTACCCTCTCGCTCCCAGGAACTTACACACTAAATCTTTGCATCTTTGTTTAAAACATCGATAATCCCGTGCTGCCGGCTACCGTGTGCGAAAACAACCCCTCCCAAAACAGGTGACGAATAGCTGGAGTGCACTGTACACCATCTACCACGACCGCCATCTTGAAGGCAGTGTTCTGGTTTGTGTCTGGATCTACCGATAACCTCTCGCCCCAACGTCCTTCTATATACAGTTCTAACCGATCATGAATACATACATATATATCACACATATAACGTGTATCGCTTTTGCACCGAGCAGCTATTACCAGTGGTACCCTCGAAGCTGGTTACAATGTTCCACTGATCACTGCACTGTGAAGTATCCGCAACAGACAGATTTACGCAAATTAAGCTACGAGAGAAGCGCCATTTGTTGTGGTTTCGCCTAGCGCACGAATTGAAACCCATGAGAGCAAAGGCGAGCAGCGAATGAAACTGATTCCGTTGAACATTCCGGCCCACTAGCCAATTTTCAGCGGGAATTATATTGATACAGGCACAAAATGGTATCAGTTTGAATTGGTATGTTCGTACACTTCCATCTTCTGCTTCTGTTCCAAGCGGCCCACCCGTAAGGCGGCTTGATTAGGAAAAAGGTAAATGGTCATACATTTTGTTACCTTTCTTCATGTTTACTTCTGTTTTTTTGTTTTTGGTATATTGTATGCTTGGTGGAGCGTTAAAAGGTGAGGAGCTGATGAGACGTTTGACATTTTGCGCTACTGCTACTCAGCGATTGCTTTCCCCGTTGTGACCGGCCACAACGCGAGATCGTTCGCAACCCGGATGCTTAGTAATTAAAGCACAGCTCCTCCAGCAGCAGCTAGTCTCAATAGGCCGTCGTCGGTCCGTGGTGGACCAGATGGTGATGATGGTGGTGGCTGAAATGGTTCAGATGATTCATCGTGTCCGGTCCAGCGGGTGGCGTCGGGGAGTACCATTCGTTCGGATGGTGCTGCGGATGGTGGTACAGCAGGTGGTGGTTGTGGTGATGCCCCACCAACATCGAGGACGGTGTGGTCGCCTGTGGAGACACGGAGGAGGCCGGCGTGAGCGGTAGCTGTGGTGGTGGAGGCGCAAGGCTTGTCGCGTGGTTCTGCAACGATGCCAGATGATGCTGGTGCGAATGGTGCGATGCGGCCGAATGCAGACTGTGATGTTGATTTTGGCTAAGATGCGACGATGATGTCGAAGATGACGTTCCACTGTTTCCGCTGGCACTACCGCCGCCACCTCCACTACCACTTCCGCTGAGCGGTGGTGAGAGAAGGCTAGATTTGGAGGTGCTATTGTTTCCGGCATTGCTGCCAGTTCCGCTAGTATTATTGTTGTTGCTGCTACTGTTGTTATTGTTGTTGTTTCCATGGAGGGACTCGGCGGTCGCACTCAGTTTGCTCGCACCGTGCGAATTGTGACCGTGCGAATCGTGCAATCGGCCAATCGATGGTGGTGTCTGAGTACCGCCCGAGATGACACTCTCCGAGCTTGACTCCTCGCCGTCACTGTCGTAGTTGTGTGATGGAGACTTCTCACCCAAACTTCCGTGGACCTGTAGAAAGCACAATAAAAACAAACCCGTACATTTAGACACTGCTGGTACTATATTCACGAATCACAATGCTCCAAACCACCAAAAATAAACGTGAGAATTAAATCATCCCCTCAGTACAAGGAAAAAAACTACAGCAAGACAATGGTAAGATGGAAATAGGAACAGTAAGGGAATGGGACACGCACACGCATTGGGAAATGGATGACCTGGCAGCATGTGCGAGTTAAAAAATCATCGTCTCTATCGGACCCGTTGGATCTCGGACAATATTTTTCACTCGTTGAACGCTTCCTTCCTTGCTGGTGCCGTCGTAGTACTTTTTGCTGTTTTACATACAACCCGTTTGCTTGTTGGACGGCTTGATTTTCTTTTTTATTCTTCGTTACAGAGCAACAAGGAGGGACACAGGGATGGAGAGCAGGGACTACTCGCGTCTTGCTGGACGCGTTGCGTGGTTTTGGAGATACCCGAGAAGGCAGCGAGACGACTGACACTTACCTTCATGTGTTTCCTCAGCGATGATGGATGAGTGTACGATTTATCACAACCATTAACACGACAGTTATACGGCTTATCAGATGTATGGACGTGTGAATGTTTCTTTCGATCGGATGAATTAGCGAATCGCCTATCGCATCCCTCATGCTCGCACTTGAACGGCTTTTCACCTGTAAATCACCGGAAAACGGAGACGAAAGAAAAGAAACAGAAATAACGATGCGTTAGTAACAGAAACAAGCAGGCTTTGGAAATGGAGCTGAAAAATTGTTTCAACTGTGGAATGAAGTCAGAGGTGGGAGTACGATTCGTTCGGCTTTGACAGTTGCGCTTAAGTCGTTCGTCATCGTCGTAATCGTCGTACAGTCCGTACATGACGTTAACATGAACAATAGGAGTAGTTTTGCTGCACTTCTGAGATGCTGTAACATCATTTAGTGGGTATGTCCGTAAACCTTGAGGGTGAGCCACGAGTTTGTCATCGAGTTCTGTCCTTTCATCTCGATCCGCAGTTTTTACCTTTCATTTTCATAAACGCATATTCATCAAGTGATATCCGATCAACACGAACAAAACAAACCCAGAAAACGTTCCACGTGGTTCCCAACTTCATGCCATTCCATCACATGCGATATTCAAATCATCGTGGGTAAGAGGTAACAGCACAAAAAAAACTACATCCATAAATCATAAATTTGCCAAAAAGAAAAAACAATCGACGCGTTACCAAGCGGAGAGTGCGAACAAATCCTTCCGACTGGGTGAGAGAGTGCTCGGAATCCCAACTCGACCAACCGATGGACGATGAAGGCCCAACCAAAGCGAATCATTCGTGCATAGTTCGAATGCCTTTCGAGGAAGGGCACAAGCGAACACGCGTTCGGTGGGTCAGAGACTGTGCCAGAAAATAAAACTAAAAACTGAACACTAATGCACACAAACACACACACTGCATGGGTCGGTCGTCGAGGACCTTTGGAATCTACGCGGGAAAGGACGATGCTGAGGCTAGAATTTATGGCTGGGCGACGAGTCTGAACCCGGTATGATATTTATGACGAGTCCCAGAATTTTGCTTGCATGACCATGTTATTCCGTCTGCGTGCGTTTGTGTGAGTGTTTGTGTCTTGTTGTGCACATCTCTCTTCTTGTTTTTTTTTTTTTTGCAATATTGTCTCTCATTGTGGAATGTGACCTTCCTTGGGATTGCAGAAGAGCCCTCCTTCACGCAGGGCTTGCGTATTTCGATTTTAATGGATTTATGAGTCTTTGGAAGGAAAAATTAGTCAGTCAGAACTCTCGCTGCACAGTCGTTTTCTTATGGTTTCCTTCTTCGCACCCATCGCCCATGTTGAGTGCTCATGAAGGTCATCATCCCCAGGTATACGGGCAAAACTTGTGAATGCAACAAATGCAACAATTGCAAGTTGCTCACTGCACGGATCCGTATGGAAATTTTCCAGGAATCTTACAGGAAAGGATACCAGATTTGCTTCCACAAGATTCTTACATTGGTGTCCGTATTCTACTTTCAGCTGCTGACTCACACGACGCCTAGAGAATAGATCATACTGGCCCGGCGACTTCACAATCTTTCGACCTCGATATGCTGAGAAAGAAACCAATCCAACTTCCCATCATTGCCGATGCATTGGGTCCATTTTTTAAGAGCTCATAATATCTTTCAGAAAAGTAATAAAATTTCTTCGAAAAATTTATCACGTCCGAAGACTACGCAAGATGCAACACTTTATTTCCAAATTAAATGGATTATTTTTATTCATATCTATCCGCCCTCCCAAAGTCACTAGCTTCACCGCTTCACCTCGATTCTAACAGAATGGACTGGTTAGTTCCATAGGGAATTAAAAAAAGGGAGGATAACGATAGGTCCTTTGAAAGGAATCGATCGAACGTTGCTCCTCACGATCACATCGTACGAGGACGGCAGGTTCTCTACCCTCTCTCGAACCACACAATGGAAATTGTTACCAAAATATAAAAATACTTAGCCTTTTTCTTCCCAAATAAAACTGTCAGCCGGGATTTCACAAAAGCGAACGTAACCATCCCGCGATCGGGATTGATTCGGGATCCCGGGATCTGGAACCCGGGGGACGTACTCGGGCCGTAATAAATGATCGCTTTAATATGTTTGCCCAATGCATCGAATGCTGATCGAACCACGAATCTTTTCACAAGGGACGTTAGTTCCCAAGTATAAATTATTGAAAGCAAACCATCGAACGACAATGATGCTCGGGGAAAATTAAACGCCCGGACGTGCACGGTAAACATCGGTCTCATTCTAGGATCGTTCGATGATCTTTATCCCTGTTCGATGGTTACGTTTCTATCTCTTTTGCGCACACCGGTCGAAAAGAAGCATCTTGGCTTCTGCACAAGATAGGTGGTAGACGACGATTAAGGTAATAAATAATTTTCGAATGATTTGACAAGTACGCTATTCTTCGACTCCTTTCGCTTTTCGATCATCGTCTTTTGCTTCCAATCGTTCGTCTTTTTTGTTGTTTACGTCGCGGTTTTAGTGCTCACCCTGCCAGTTTGGCGTACACCGGTCAGGAGTCCTGAACCGTTGATCCTTTTAATAGTTTCCCAAACAGTTCAACAAAGAACAAAAATCACCCGCATTTCGAACCCTGCGAAGAACCATCCTTATACCTCAGTGTCGCGTTGCCCTCGTTGTTGTCGTTACAGTCAATAAACTTTCTTCCAAATAATCACTTTATATTCCCGAACCGTCTTCGTATCGCTTGCACCGGGCGAATGCCCTAAGCCCTAAGTTCCATCCGTTCGGTGGCAAACGTTCGCTTTTCATGCGACTAAGCGTTATGATTATATATCATCCGCAAAACGGTTTTTATTAAAGTCAAACCTCTTTCGATCTTGGTTCATGCTCGTCTTGCAGCAACGAGAGCATGACAGCGTTTGTCAGCGACACTTGCCAGTACAGTGGTGGAACTGAACCGAAAACCGTTTATTATGTATTCAGATTCAGATATGTTCACCCACCACCACCACCACAAACAGAAATAAATGTTATCCTGGATTTGTTCCCCATTACCTTTTCCCTCAACTAGCTTGATTTTGTTGAGACGTTTTTCCCCTAAGTCACCATTGCAAGCTTCCGTGCCATGGATGCTTCCGCTTCGTCCAAAGGGTGTGAAATGGTGGGTTCTTTTTTGCTACTTGCACCACCCTTTAGGGATAAAGTTTTTATTTGTTTTCTTCAATATTCTCGCACGTGTTTGCAAGGATATAATCACACGCATCGTCCGCCCGGACGTGTAGGGAGTGCATTTTCCTGGCATGTTTTGTGCCAATGTACTTACTCTTACTCACATACTATTAAATCGAATGATTAGAGCCAGGATGCTCTCCTTACATTTAAAGTCAAACCTTCGCTAGGTCAGGATTATGGTAAGACAGATTGATTTTGCTTATTGAAATAAATCGTTCGAGTTGCAAAGTCAAACTCGTTGTTTACCCTACAAGCCACGGCGGAGCACGGCGAATGATGGATGGCTTTAAATAAATTTAATTAAATCACCCAAGAGAAACACGGAATTATTCTTTCTCGTTTGTTAGTCCGAGTACAAGTCTCCACCGTTCACCAAAAACATAATGCTCTCCACTCTGAAACGCGTATGTAAAGCAATACTCCACACTAGAACAGGCGCCCCGGCACAATTAATCCCTTGCCCTAGGTCCATCCCCATTTATCTGGACATTCATGCTTAAGGCTTAGTCATTTGAATATTTGACGCCAGTGTTACATAAAACCGAAACAGAATCAAAAGGGGAAGAAATGCCCACAACCACAAACCATCAGCCCATGGTAGCGTGTAATCTTTTCCCGCGTTCGTTCTCGAGCTCTCGATCGAACAGAACGTGAAAGCAACACTCGAAAGAAAGAAGGTGAACAGAGCCCCAAAGCAAAGCGGAAAAGACGTACAAATTAACCGTTTCCGAAATTATTGTCTCTTAATATTCGAACCAACGCGTAATCTTCATCTTAATTTGACGAGATTCATCTTGCCTTTAATCGGAATGTCTTGGGCGGTTGGCGCTGAGATTCTTCTCTCTCGCGTCCGGGAGCGAACTGCGCGCGTGTACGTGCAACGCGACCCGGGAAAAGGCGTATGCACGGTATGGCGACACACCAGGAAGACAAAGTGTGGCGTCAACGGAACCGGGCGCACCCTTATCGTGTCGTCGAGATCGAGGGAATTCCTTGTTTAACTTTTCCACCGTCCCCCGGGAGAACCGATGCCTAGGCAAAGGTGTTGTGACCGTTTGGGAAAGCGCCAGCAGTACAGGTAGATCGATAAGCCAGCCCTGGAGATCGCGAGACCTCGAGCAGATCGATCGTGATGAGTGGCCCCCGATAAGGGTTAATTAATGAGTGTGCGTTAATTATTACAAATGACCGCAGTGGGTAGGAGCGAAACCGGATCGATCGGGGACCACGATAAACCGGGATGCTCCCCAATGCCGTACGACCCCAAAGGAAATGTGATCCCGTCGTGTGCTCGAAGGGAATAGTGAGGAGATGGTCGTGGTTCTTTATTTTATAGTGGAATTTTATGTAGCGGAAATCATTCCAATTCCATCCACAATGTGACAAAGTCCAGCGGGTAGCGCCTGTTGGGAACGCATTCCATTTAGCAGTACCCGTGCGTTCGTGCGGATGTCAAATAAAGACTAGTACGAGGATTTATCAAACATCAACCCGCGTGAGCACCCGGTGGCCACGTTTCGTGTGCTTTGAACGGTATGTTTTCGACTAAACATTTGCAGCTTCTGATTCACGTTCGGTCACAAACAACATTCCTGCTAGTTCCAGATCCAGATCTGAAAGCCAGTTTTTGATCGACAGTGATTTATGGACAGGGCCAAAGGGTCGCTTTTTCGGGAGCTTTAAACCGTACCAAAACATTCTGGTGGATTAATACGTTGGAAAAAGGCGATTTCCAAATATTTGTTTCAACTAACACCACCACGATTGGTGACCGGTTGGTGCAAACGGCCCGACCAGCTAACCTTGACTCGAAAAGGCTTTAAAATGCATTACATTCTTCTCTGCCCCAACCCACCCCCCAGGCTTTAGGGGCTCGAATGTTAGGGATTTCGGTTCCTGGCTAAATTCAACATTATTTACAGCTCCAACGGCGAACGAGACGAACACGGTTTGATTGTTGCTGTTTGCCAAAAAAAAAAGCCATTTCCAGTTTTCAGAGCGTCATAAAATCGTCATAAATTTCGCTGAAACCGGCGCCAACCGCCAGTCAACACACCAGCGTTCCGATGGCAGTAAAATATGATTTTAAATCATTCATCTCATTACGCGCTGCATCGTCTCGAACGTTGTGGAGCAGCTGTTCCACGAATAGACCAAACGGCACATCGTTGTACCGGGCATGCCCAGCAAAGAACCGTCCCGTGGGCACATTTTAATTGCACACAAGCGCCATCAAGCGGTTTCGAACGTCCTTTCTACGGTACGAACACCACCCCGATCACTGTTAGTTGATTCAAATTCCACGCTCACCAAACCGATGGCAGAGAGATTTGGAGAGCTCCAAAAATGATTATAACTGTGATTACAGTGGCTTTTATATTGAAATTAAATTATTCACCTTTACCGTCTGCGCAAGGGGTGTCTTAATGAAAACTTTGTCACAATAGGCATTATTAATTTAATGTAAATGAATTACGAGCTCGGGCAACGACACCGTGTAATCCTGGAAATGAATTAGACTATCAACTTTAATGGTGGATGTTGAGGAGCGTTGCTGCCAGTCAACACGAGAACCAGACAACTTTCTTTGTGTTGCATAAGAAAATGGGAAACTTTACGTACGTACAAAGTTCAAAGTTTGTGTTCTTGCACCCACCAAGTACGCGCCATCTCACACCTCAACCGAACGAAAGCACGCCACTTTAGACCTGCTTTACATAGTGCTTTACTACTCGGGTGAATTCACTCCATTAAACGCGTAACCATACACGAGGTCCTTTTACCTAGACACTTAATACGGCATGATCCACCCGAAATCGTTTTGGCAACGTGTATGATACACCCC
>KI423166.1:0-20161 GCA_000473375.1 Anopheles culicifacies | reverse complement strand
CCAGCAAAGAACCGTCCCGTGGGCACATTTTAATTGCACACAAGCGCCATCAAGCGGTTTCGAACGTCCTTTCTACGGTACGAACACCACCCCGATCACTGTTCGTTGATTCAAATTCCACGCTCACCAAACCGATGGCAGAGAGATTTGGAGAGCTCCAAAAATGATTATAACTGTGATTACAGTGGCTTTTATATTGAAATTAAATTATTCACCTTTACCGTCTGCGCAAGGGGTGTCTTAATGAAAACTTTGTCACAATAGGCATTATTAATTTAATGTAAATGAATTACGAGCTCGGGCAACGACACCGTGTAATCCTGGAAATGAATTAGACTATCAACTTTAATGGTGGATGTTGAGGAGCGTTGCTGCCAGGCAACACGAGAACCAGACAACTTTCTTTGTGTTGCATAAGAAAATGGGAAACTTTACGTACGTACAAAGTTCAAAGTTTGTGTTCTTGCACCCACCCAAGTACGCGCCATCTCACACCTCTACCGAACGAAAGCACGCCACTTTAGACCTGCTTTACATAGTGCTTTACTACTCGGTTGAATTCACTCCATTAAACGCGTAACCATACACGAGGTCCTTTTACCTAGACACTTAATACGGCATGATCCACCCGAAATCGTTTTGGCAACGTGTATGATACACCCCCTAGTTCCAACACAAACACACACGCACACACACATGCCTCCCAACCCCACACATATTGTAGGTGTCACCAACAGATAACGAACGGTTTGACTTCTCGTTTTCCTCGAGGGGAGTTTTTCCCACTTTTCAACATTTCACCAAACAACAACAGCGGCTCACGGGTAATGCTCCATCCATGTACAACCAGCCGTCGTATTTATCTGTGTATGGTGTCACGCAAACATTGCCATTTTGGTGTGTTATTGTGCTGCTTTGGTTAGAACGTCCTAATGAGATGGGGAAAACGACCTGCTTTTGCTGGGTTTTGGGGTGTGAAAACGACGAAAAGGGATTGGCTGGTTGAGTTGAGTTGTTGCTGATGATGTGACTATCCCTTGTGATGTTCGCATACAGACGTAAAACGTTGCCACTGGGGAGGTTTTGAGCTGTGTTTTGGGTGACACAAAAACTCACCCCTTCGCTGAACGTGAACGTGAGCAAGATGAGCGATGAGCGAACTGCTCAGATGGACTCCGAAACACATGAATGAAACCCGCAGAACGTTTGGCCACGGTTTGGAGTGGTTGTTTAGCCTCCTACTGAAACCCATTCGTTCAGTGCCTTTGTCCTTGGAAACAATTGGATTTCCATTCAACTTTCCAACGGTAGCTCCTTCTTAAGCTTCAACGCCATCATACATTGCGTGCAGTAGTATATAAATTGTGTATTTAGCTCTGTTATTTTTGCCCTACGTCCGTTCCTTGGCAAATGCGATGGGGAGTGTTGAGGAATACGAGGATGGATTTAGTGGAGTAGATGGTGCGTGACAATGGGCCGTAACGACACTTACTACGCAATGATATTCAATATTATGAAGATGTTCCACTTCTCCACGTTTTAAGATCCAGAGTATATTGAAATGTTTTAGCATTTAAGGTATTGTTTACATCCCAGAGTAAAAAGTGCAATAAAAAAATACACCTTTCCAGTTTATTGACCGTTTGCAACAACGACGCACAGATCGCGAAGCGAAGATTCGCAATTTTAGTATTCAATCGAAGAATTCCATCACCTACGCAATCATCGGAACACGTTCATCTTCCCCCAAAGTTCGGCTGCAAGCTCTACACACGCAAGATCATGCCAGGCGCGAGCCAGTAAATGCTCGCACGATGAATCATGTTGCGTTAATTGACATGTTGATAGATCGTTTAAGTTGCCTAACGTGAGAAGCAATAACAGATAAAAAAAAAACCTCACCGGAATTCGGCCTTCGGGCGCAAACTTCCATCAACCAGGACAAACAGTGAATGCAGCTTCATGAACTTCATCATCGGCTCCGTGGCTACAAGGAACCAGAATTCCTGTAGGATCGTGTGTACTGGCAAGCATTGAGGATACACAAATACGAAACAATTCCGGCCAACGCTGGATGAAATTGATTTCAAGCTTGTTTTTCTGGTAGAATTGTGGCTTTACGGATCCCTCAAAAATCCTTTTTCTCTATAGTTTCTCGATGCTTTTCGGGGGAAGCCTTTGGTAGGTAGACCCCGAATCATTAGCGAACAGGTAGGTCAAATATTAATTAACAAATTACGTCTATTTTTAGGCTTCACGAGACTGAGTGAGGTCCCAACTTGTCTACCTCGCTAGACCTCTGGAAGATTCTCTGAACATCCTGATCGTTCATCTTCGATTATTCACGTACAAAGGCCAAGCGGACAGAACTGCTTCGTTCAAATCATCGACTCCGTGAGATTCTTCAGCGCGAAAAATACGACCTCACCCGCTCGGTATTATGATTAATGGTTTTCCAATTCCAGCAAAGGTGTACAGCAGATATCGGACATTAACGTAAGGGTCGGGAAGGGAGGTAACAGGGAGAAAAAGGAGCATAAACAGGCACGAATGGTATTGATGGAGATTTTTCAAATTCTCCTTAAACAATGGACACAAACCATTCGAGAGAGAGAACTTTACGGATCGCAAGAAGAGATCCCACCAGAAAGACAAGAGCCTCCGGAGATACAAAGTTCCGTTTCGTTCTGTAGCCATACATGACCATACTATTGAAGAGGGCGGGGGGGGGGGAAAAAAGGGAACCAGAGACCCCCAGGAGAAGGTAGTTCCAAACACAATTCAGCAACCAGTACGAAGCAACAACAACAAAAATGATCACTACAAACAACATAAACAAAAACATAACAGAGCACATGTATCTGGAAACCAGATATGGCCCGTGTGGATCTTTTGCGGGAATGTGTTCATTCGCCCTACGATTTTGCCGGGGCACATGTGTGCGATGTTATGCGTTATGAGACCGTAGCGCGAGTTGGGATGAAAATCGTGTCTGATTGGAATGTTTTCGTTTGTCTTTTTTTGCGATCAATATACACAATCTGTTACCTGGTCATCAAGCGTCTGGTGTGAGGGGTCCCCCAGTACAGATCGGGTCCGGGTAATCGGACGATGGAGACTTTGTCTAAAGAGCTACTGACCCACGAATGGAATTTTGAATATTACCACAGATGACGGTTTGTTCAGGGAGCTATCTGTGGGCCCGTCTCGAGGGCATCGGAGTGTGGCACTGAGTCCAAAACCTGACCACATTGGGTCCAAACTGTAGGAGCTCAACAGAAGGGAGGCATGAAACTAATTAAGAAATTATCTCACTTTTATCATCTACGTCACGGCTGTCAAACGCTAAGAAACCGGACGAACGATCAAATCTCGAACAACACCGATCGATTCTGGTCGGCTGACGGCCGTTTGGAAATCGTTTCGTCATACTGCCACGACTGACGCACGCGTCTTTAAGCGCGAAATATTCAAACTGACCCAGATGTGCTTGCTGGAAAGCGCTGTCAAAATGGATTCCTTTGAACGCCCTATGACGCATGTATTGGTAGAAAATCTGACAGACTAGTGGTGGATCGCGACTTGCGTGCGACTGGCGGATCTTGCGTAAACCATTTGTCACTTTTCACTACACCCGCCCTCTGGCCACTGGATCAATTAGAAGCGAAGAGCAGAATTACATTTCCACACGCATCACACACTGTTTACAACACCCTGCCTTCCGCTACGATCACAGCTGTATATTTGTATATAGCCGTGTGTTCCGCAGGTTCCACAGTGTCTGTGCAGCAGCAGCAGCTACAACACCACACCACGTGCGTCCAGAGCATGTCAGAATAATTTTCAAACAAACAAATAGCGTGTAAATTAATCACTTGCCTGAAAGTGTGTCTTCTTGTTGCTCTTTCCACTGTATCCACTCTTCGATAAACTGCAGCGAAAGTGAACACGCACATACGATCTGTTGGGATCGGCAGGAAGGAGAGTATCGAAGAAGCTGATCGCTTAAGTGCATGTTGTTTATCCACGAGTTCAGCGAACGTTTCGAACATCAATAATACAACCTGAGCAGTGGTGTACTTGATGCAACTTCATCGAACGAAGGTTCATGGTGTTCTCCTCCTCACACACCCCACGATCACATTCATCCCGGTGGATTCATCTGCCGTGGCTTATGACAGTGAAATGTCAACGAATAGAATCCCTGTTCTACATGCTCGTTGGACAATAAAAAAAAAACCCACATGAAAATTGAGCACTGCGTATGCAGACGTTCGCTGAGAGTTTTCTTCTTTTCTTCAAGATGATGATCCACACAAAACAGAAACTGATCACCTGTAATTCAACCATATCTGTTGTTTGGATAGAGTTGATGTGTGTTTTTTTATTCGCCTTCATCCACAGACAGATGGTGTAGCTTCTGCTGCTGCCGATGCGTGTATATGGGATAAAAATTTATCTCTTAATGGTTTTAGTGTTATTTAGCGATCCTCATTTAGATCGCTGGTCACAGATAATGCGCAGAGCTGCGTCGGCTGTGCCCATGCACAATAATGCGCAGTGTGCTCTCTCACGTCCAGGCACACGCGCGTCCTCGCGATTCATTCGCATACAAGTCTGGCAATTTCCACCACCGATGATGATGATCTGTACGATCATCGAACGTGCGATGGAGGAAGAAAAAATGCCTCTCTCACACACAAAGACGCACGCGCACGCTTCGAAAAGGATTATATTTCATGCTATTAGTGCCTTTGTTATTAGAATGGAAAGATGTTTTACAAGATAATCGTTTAGCCGAGTAGAAATAGACTCGAACGAAATCGAGGAGCTACAAACACTCACACATCAGCCGGGTAGACACTTGGATTCCGTTCCTACACAGCCGTTCTAGATGATTAAATTTCGTACCTCATTGCCATACGGTTGCTTTGATGACATTTCCCTGTTGAATCATCGTATGCCATGAAGTTAATATTTCTGTCTTGCTTTAAACATTCTAAACGATCTTGACCATTTATAGAGCATCCGGAAGTTATCGTGCGTCATACGGACGCAATTATTCAATCCAGGAATTTTAATTAGATGAGGATCGTACGGTAAACTATATTTCAATAGAAACAAAGCACGGCCTCTCTGTACAGCGACATTGGGGTTCTTTCGCGCAACTTGTAGCACGATCGTGAAACGACAATTGAGTTCCCGGTTTACCTCGATGGCACTTCATACTTTTTCGCAATAGTACATACGTGACCGGTCACCGCCAGTCAATTGGTATCTTCCTTTTTAGAGAAAATAACAATTTGCGTCGTTGGCAAACCTTCGACTACAAACCGAAACCTCCACCCCGGAGTTGGCGTCTGGTCTGGCAGCAAAAAACGAGCGTTTGGCGTTGCAGATGGCTCACACAGATGTAGCTGTCCGGGCGTAAAAGGAGATCACAATTGCAAAGCTAATAATTTATATCCATACCGTACGAAATTTATGCACAGCCTCCCAACATCGGGTCAGGTGTGTGTATGAGTGTCATGGCGGGCCACACGAAGGATGTTGTGGGAGCATGAGCTGCAGTGTGATTCGTGGAAAACCACAAACCCACAAGCCAAACCGATATGTGCACCGGTGTTATCGGGTGAAATCAATAAAAATATATAACACTCCCTTAAATCAAATTGCACGACTCTACTCACGACCTTTGTCCTTCCTGCAGCAACAGCAGCAACTGCAGGAAACTGCCAAAGCGTGTCCCATCCGCATCCCAATATACCACCGAAGACACCACCAGCCGAGAGACCGACCGAGCCATAACTTTACTCTTTCGTCTGGATCCCTGTTTTCCGATGGTTCCATTCTCCCCAAGCGAAAGGAAAAAACAATCAAAGACACACATATGAATGGAAGTCAGTGCGGGTTCGTCGGGCCGGCCAAAAGGGACCATACCATTCCCTACCGATGCAGGGCTGAAAAGTGAGTATGTGTAAAAAAATTAACAATCTCGATCTATTGTCTTCGCTCTCGGGACGTTCCTCTTTTCCACTCCACGGCGAACTTTGTTTCAATGCGTTGTCCTTTCGCTCGCGCCCCCTTTGCTGAATCCGGAGCTCGTGTTTTCATTGGAAAATCGTGCCATTCCGCAGCCCGATCCGTGTCTGTTATTCGGACGAAGCAAACCATCACCCCAACTCCCAACTCCCCAGGTCACTGTGACACTGCTACAAACGAACTGCACCAAAGGATGCAAAGAGGGCTTAGAAGCGAATCTTTGCATCGCGAACTCCAACCGGAATGCCAACCATATTTTCCCCTACATTCCGATCAGAAGCGATCGATTGCGTTCAGCAGCCTATGGCTTGCGCTTCGGACAGGCACTTGCTCAGACACAACACGACGTTTCGGTTGTCCTTCTGCCATCTGTTTACGAATCTCCCGGCAACGAGCGGGACCAATTCCTCAACGATCGACATTTTGGCGCAAGTTCCTAGACGTGCATGACTGCGTTTTCTATCCACCCCACCACCAAACATTCACCTTTCCAATCCCGAATCATGACAAAGATGATGATGACGATAATCATAAGTTGTATAGAAATTGTCCCAATGTACTGTTCGGATGGTATGCTTCCATATTGTTCCAGTGTCATTTACCACGTTTCAGCAGACTTTTCCTTCCTTGTTGTAGGTCGGTTGCTTATCTTTCAACTCTGCTGGCCAAATGGTTCCGTGACCAGATGGGGATAGCCGGTGGCTCTTCTTTTTCATAGTTAACAACATATTATGTTGAGGTTTTTTTTTGTTTTTGAGTGTGGAGTCTGTGGTTGGCATCGTTTGCATCCACTAGCAAACACAGAGTCAAATATTTGCATACGATTATTACCATTACAAAGCAATCAGCCTCTTTTTCGCTTATTCGCCAGATAATAAATTATTTATTTCATGATTTTTACGAGCTCCATCACGAACAACATTTTTCCTAGCGTTGTCATACCGATTTCATAGAACGAGTGCACCGCTACAGTATGAGTTCGTATGAATCGTTTTGGATTTCCTAAGGCATCAACAGCAAAAGCTTGTTGTGGTGGCTGATTTTTAACGCAAATGAAGCAAGCAATGAGATGACATCGACTCATAACGACCTTCTCAAGCGAGCCCGATACGCTGAAGGTCTTCGTTTTTCCATTAACAGACGGCCATTCGTCAACAGCACGTCGTCTATCCATCGAACTTGGAATCGAACATGATTAATAGTGCTGCCAGCGTTTGCCAGTACGGGATGTGTGAGGCAACCTTACTCACTACTTTATTGCAAGAGCTCGCTTTGCAGACCATCTCACAAGACATAGTCACACCCGTTATTACCCATTCGCGGGGGATTGCATCATGAAATAATTAAGACTTCATAGACACACTTCCACCAGCGTGGACCCCGGTTTGTGTCATTTATTGCGCGCCCATTAGCCGGTGTCCTTCGGGTCGAGCGTATCGTGCAAAAAAACTGGTGGAACCAGAACGGTGTTTGTGTGTGCAATCGCCATTATTCTCCTTCTGCGGAAACTCGCAGATCCGGGTATCATTAGGCAAAAGCCGAACCGAGCAACCATATCAATACGGTCGTGTCCTTCCAGTTGACGGTTTTCGCATCGCTTACTAGAACTTTTCTGTCCAAAGTGCCGTAGCGAGATGGGCACACTAACGCTCGGAACTAGTTTTTCTTGTGATCATCGCCCTGTCTCGGCGCCCAATGTTCGCTCCACAGAACGAGTCAAGGAAAAGCGAATGATATTCCACCGAAATCCAAAACCATACCATCGTCAGATGACAATTGTCAACCGACCAAACAATCCCTTCCAGAAGGTGGTGAGGATTCGCTGCAGCCTCATTTGTCTGCGCAAATATGACGCCAATACAAACAGCACCGGGCAGCTACCGTTTTGTTGTGCAGCCCTTATGTCCTCGCCGTGATAAGTCTGCTCTTGAGTGATCTTTTTTTTTTCTTCTCCTTGTTTGGTTTGTTGGTCTCAATCCTCGCTCGCTCTTTTACCGCTAGGGCCGTTGTTTATTTATTTCTGTTTATGTGCCCGGTATTGACGCGACACCGCACAGTCATGATTAGGATGATGAATGAACTGACGAAAACAATGGCGGTATAATGCTTTCCGTCTCTCTTTACCCGCAACGCTCGGGTCGGTGGTTTAGTGGTCACACTGCTCTTCCAGCGGGAATTATGTCCTCTTCTGTCGCGCTAGTGCATTCGCCATGGTATTAAGCACTACTCTCGGAGGGCTCGGTACCTCGTCCCTTTTTCCCATTGTCCCTGGGGGTGAAAAATCTCCCTCATTTCCTGCTTTTGTCCGCACGACCAACACAGCATCGTCGCACACTTAATCGCACCCGTGCTAAACGGAAGGAAGAACCTACCGACCGTATCCGTAACGTGGTCGGGAAGGTAATGCAGCAGCAGATGAGCCCGGTGACACAACGGGAGAAGAGGCTCAACACAGAAGAGGCTCAAAAGGTCATGAAATCGAGGAAGAGAGTATTTAACATTCAGTGATTATTAGCAGAATATTTTCGTACTTTGCACCGAACCGTACCGTGGGTAGCAAGACAACGAGCGAGGGTCACAAATAGAAACAGTATTTCCTAACGCTTCCATCCACTAATGCGTGTCCCCGTTGTTGAAGCTGTCTGCAACTGTACGCAACGTTGTTGAACGCAGGTAGAAACAAAGATGTTTTCATTCTGCAAAACCCAGGAAGATCTTCATCCGTTTGCCGTGTGTCTTATTCAGAAGGACTAAATCGTCCTCGATTCGCTCAAAGATCGAAGAACACATTCGATTGTAGTTGTTCGGCAACCATACACCTCAAGCTACCCGGCAAAGCTCAAGGATCATGGCTGAGGATCGTGTCTGTTTGTTTGTAGAGCGATCATCCCTCAAGAGGGTGAGGTTACACACGGTGGTTTTCACGTCATCACGGCCAAGGATCCTTGAAAAGTGAACCCATCGGCCCATACATTCGCACAATAGCAGGAAAAGAACAGTAGAAAAACACAAAGGAAACAAATTTCACCATATCTCCGCCATGCAGCTCACTCGACGATATTGTGCTTGAAAGATGGTCTTTCGTAAGCTATCCTCAAAAATCCTTCGAAAAAGAATCGATTCCAACGGGCTGCCAGCGCTGCAGACGTTTGCGCCTTGACGGTGGTGGAATTGTGCGCGAATGTCAGTTTCGATTTCGTCGGCACACTTTGCTGTGAGGTTTCGTTTCTTGGTAGTTGGATCATGATTGCTCGGTGTTGCCTCCTTCTTGGCCACAGCTTCCCAGCACGGATGACGAGTTTCCCAGGGTGTCGAATTACGCCTCGATGCTGGCATGATTGAAGGTGGTCGGATCTTTATTTCATACCTAGTTTGCTCCACTTTTCTTTTCGTACTCTTCACCGTGGCAGTCTTTACTGGTTTTGTGTATCGCTAATATGCTGCGTTGACGGTGAGATTTTTCCAATGTTCGACTTTGCACCAAAGTACCTCAAATCGTCCAACCCACGCCACAATTTCGCTTGGAAAAACTTTCTGACGCAGCATACCCAGCTACACTGGAACGGAGCGTGTTTTATTTTTCGTTTTGCTCGTGTACTCGCTCATAAATTAAACTTTTTGACAATATTAAATTCGCCACAAACGGCCAACTCTACATGATACGCATCGTTGCCAGCATTCGGTCGTATCTTCCACAGCTGGCCCAAAAATGTACGAGATGGAAGGATTCGGATACACGCCTTAAAGCAAGAGATAGCGCTGGAACGTGTCGAAATTGAAACAATAGAAGCGTTGGAAAATTTGTTCGCACGGAATGACCATCCTGCCATCGGTATACCATCGGTACAGGACGGACGAAGGCAATGCGAAGAGAATAACAAGATAACTCAACTGTCAAAACGATCAGCAAATCGTGAGATTCAAACTCCACCAGTAGAGAAGGTGCTGAAAAACGCCCTGAACTCTCCAAAACACCGATGCGGCCGGTACCGATGTGGAATTCCAAGTCCGTACAGTCGATGCTAGCCCGCCACCCGAAAGCCCTTTTCCAACGATCACATTGATTGCCTTCCATTCAGACAGTATGGAGACGGTTTTGGGATGTGAGGTTGGTGGCATAAGAAATTGTGCCTTTTTTTTTTGTTTCGTTCCTTTATCATCGTCCAAAATGTGTTATGTTGTCAGAATATTTGAAACTTACTTTTTCGTTACGGCCCCAGTTTCCTTCCCCGTTCCCCAGTTTTAGAAACGTTGTTTCGCTAGCTCGCTGCTGGATTAGTGTTTGGCAGCTTGAACAAGATTGACCTCCGTAAATGACATACCGTCCAACAGCAGCAAATCTGTTTTCCACGGTTAGTTCTGCCCAGCTTAACCTACTTGTGTCAGGAATGGTCGTTGAGATACCAAAGTTCGTCACTTCGAGGACACGGTACTGACACGCGATACTCGTAACAAAAGACTGAGAGCAGAATTCAAAGTTCATCGTCCTAAAGACAATGTCCTGCGGTGAGTGACAATCAAAATTGCATCTTTTTTATTTCTCTTTTGATGATGGCAACGCAGCTCGTAGCGGAGATCCTTACTGGAGTGTCACGCGTTGATAAGACTTTATGAAACCATTTCTACTAACAATGCATCGTTAAGGGTGGAAGGATCACAGCGAGAGCAGGACATTTATCGTACAAAAACGAAACCGCATCATCAACGTTCAAATCATTCAATTAAAAGCATCCTCAAGCAGTGTAGAAGGAATCGAATGATGACCAATACTTAGACAGAGCAGCACCGATGCACTGGAACCGGAACGAACAGACTGATCTCGCAACCAAAACGATGCACTTTAATTGGCCATGGCAGAGCATTAAAACCAATAGCAGTTAATTGTGGCATGGGATGTGGTGAACGAGCGCCATGCTTTGAGATGAAAAGCAAGCATTTCCCCTGAAGTCGTGGAGTCGAATGGTAGACTCGTTTGCGCCTTCCAACCAACCAACCAACCAACCAATCGATCCTTTCTCGGCTCTTTCATCGGTATCAAATTACGTCGTAAAAGTAAATCATTTATTTTATTATCGCTATATCACCCGGTAGAAGCTCGTTTCCTTCGCTTCGCTCGTTTGCTGCAACAAGCAAATAACAGTGTCGATCGATGGAGCGCTTTCGAAGATCATCCGTAGGGTGGAAAGGAAAAGCTTGATGGAAAACTTTTCATCTTTCATTCCGTACCACTGCGGCTGGTGTCTTTCACTTGCTTGAAGGAAAAGGGTACACAGAGTTCTTACGATTTCCCATCAACCACGACCAGCCAACCGCTTGAGGGCCATTCGGAATCAGAGTAAACACATTAAACAAGCACACTTCGGTGCATAAATCGCTCACGGCACACGGTGGTGATTAACCAAACCTCATGCGAGTTCGTCGCTTGTTCGTATGCACCACTTGTTTAACGGTGCAGCAAGACACTTCTTCTCACGGTAATGGATGTCAGAAGTCGAAAACGAGAGAACAAGAATAAAAACTAACGTAAAATGAACTCCCACCCGAGAACACTCCAAAAGCGTGTTTGTACGAGAGTGGGAGGCTGCTTTGTTTTCCTTCGTATATTGAGATGTCGTGCGCGCTGTTGGTTTGCCCGCGTCTCTGGGGGCCATCTGCAGCTCCATTATGCTCCAATCATCATCACACCTCTCTGCACGTTGCTCTCTTTCATACGTAATCGCTCATCTCAATGGCGGCGATGGGGGTTGTATGAGTTCGAGCTCACTTTGCACATTGTGAGTCACATCTCAGCAATCGGAGCTCACCATGCGAACATTTCTCACTGGGAACTGTTCCACTGTGGAAAAGGTGGAAGGTAATGCGTATTGAAATGTCATTTTAACAAGTTACCCCCGCAGGGCTCTTTTCACCTGCGTGTGATGCTTTCCACCCGAATGCTGTCATACATTTACATAAAACAAACATAATTCTTTCCATCTCATTCTTGTTTCTTTCTATTCGCGTTCATACCTTTGCCCACCGCCCGTACGGTTCTCGCATGCTGTTGCGTCGATCTTGGGCCCATCTCGGACGATGTACCCTTTTTCTGCGTTGCTCCAAAGGAGGAAAAAAAGCAAGACTGTAAAAGGCTTCCTTAAGGGCGTCCATTGGAAAGCAGCTCAAAGGGATTTGACACTGGGGCAATATTGTGGCCACGGTTTGCTTATTTTCTCATACCGCACTGGATCCCTTCTGGGTTGGTGTGTTTACGTGTACACTTCATACACTCACACACGCACACAATTCGATTTTGCTCCCATTTTTATGCTCACCTAATTTATGGCGTGGTAATGAAATTTGGAGAAATCTTTTCCCATCGCAAGGAGAGGAGGAAAACAAAAAAAAAAGCCCACGGATCTTTTGCAAAGCCTCCGCATCGCATTCGGGAAGAACACGGGAAGAAGAGTTTCATTTGATAATTTATCGCATTATTATGGAAATTCTAGCCCCGGCGTCCCAATCGAACAAGCTTTCGGAAGGTATGATTTAGTGCACACCGAAACCGAAACCGTGGCGAAAAATTAAACAAAAAAAGAAAAATCCTCCCCGCGACTCCGCGACCGTGCTCGCTTGCATTTGGAACGAACAATTAAAAGCTTCACCAAAATGGTGTTCTCGTTGGGACTCACTGTCCAGACCGCAGACTCATTTAGAAGGAAAGCAAAATGGAAACAACGACGGTTCGATTGTGAAATATGGTGTGCTAAAAGATTCTATCCTGCACGGAATGTTTTGCCTCATTTATTATCACACGAAGGGTTTCTACTTTCGCGTGCTGTGTTTCTACTTTCGCGTCCAATATGGAATGTGCGAATTGTGTTGGACTAGAGTTAACGAATAAAAAAAACGCACACACACACGCACAGACGATACATAAAATATTGGATAATATATCTGCTATTAGCTTAGCACATCGTTAGCAAACAACACCGGGCGTGGTAAAAAGAGAAAGCGAACAGGAACGCAAGAACGAGATCGCCTCAATGACAAACGAATGATGCAACAAGGGATGTTACTCACGCTTGGCTCAACGCGAACTACACACCCAAAAGGTGTCCTCGTCTTCTTTTTGATGTGCAACAAAGCGCGAACAACCCCTCTGGAAAGGACGAATCAAAAAAGGAGACGATACCGTGCTCGATTGCCAGACCTACCCGAACACAGGACCGGGAATCGGGATATCAAAATTTAGGGGAGGGATTCCATGGCCGACCGGCAGCCAAAAACGTGAAAGATCATCATGATTAGGCCGGTTATGAAGCGTGAAACGTAATGACGATGATAAGTATCATCCAGCAAACGCGAGGGACCAACTACAACATCATCATCATCAGCACCATCACCACCGTCATCAACAGTATGGTACGTTCGGGAACGGGTTTATAAGCTGCTCAACACACAGGCACACAAAAAAGTAATCGTTTGAGTACAGAGGCTAGCTAAACAAAGGGCAACCAGCACCCCAAAAACACCCAGCAAATGGTTGCCGCCGAGTCAATGCGGGATAAAATAAAGTCCTCGAAGCCGCACCACCATCTCTTCGCTTTTTTATTCCTACGGCAGGGATCTTGCACGTGAAAGGACACGGTGTTGACAGTCGAAAAGGGGGTGAAGGATTTAGTTTTTAATAACAATTCGATCATCTGTTCGTATTTTTTATTTCGTCACCGTTACAAACGCATCCGCCATCTTGTATGGGTGACACACCCCTTCACTAAAATAAAAAAAAGTATAGATAATGCGTTTTTTTAAAAGCTCCTTTACGTAAAAAGTGCATGTGTTTAGAACATTTGTCATTCTTTATGAATCGATGCGTATGGCGATTAAATATGGCTGTGCAACTAATGCGCTAATGTCAAAACAACCATTTATAGCATGAGTTGAGAGTGAGTCTCATTGATTCATTAATAAAATTACGAGTGCCAGTTAGACAATCATGCTCAATTTCCAAGAAATCACTCAATCATTTTCACCTATCATGAGTTAAAATCTTAAGACATCGTTATCATGATTTCAGCTCAACCTAAGCTGAGGTAAGCCTGTTCCAAAATCGTGTCCACAATTTGGTACAACGGTGAGGAAAAAGGTGTCAACCTACATCGATCCATTTCACACGCTTTTCAACAACTTTCCCTAATAACACCTTACACAATGTCCCCGGCTAATCCTACCGTTCATCCCGCATCCGTTTCGAGTGATCTAATCCAGTTTCTAAGTAGCTTTACTCACTTTCATCGTGAAGAGCGAGCAAAGAAACAATGTGCCTAAAAAAGCATTCAAACACTCACTCGACAAGGATCGAGATGGCTCATAATCCATGATGGCCGTGTGACAAGCTCGTAAGGAACCGTGTGCCGAGTGCCTGGCATACCGAGCATACCTTTCGCTTTAAGCATACCTGAGCCATACCTCGTACAGCTTCAGCATACATGTGTTTGTTTATATATTCCTCACAAAAGTTACCTCTCGCTTTCACCCGGTCTTCGGGTGGGTGGAACAACAAACAAACTTTTGCTTCACCAGCTTTGCAAGAAGCATGGAAGAAGGCCATGTGGAACGGAGAGGCGCTTGGCAAAACAGAACAGAACGTAAAGGATCCGACCATGAGCTTCCAGAAAACAACACCATCTAACACCGGTTAATCCTTCGACCTGTGTGCCGTACGATGAACTTTTTGGGAAAACATTTACCACAGGACATGTTTGAGTTGGCCGCCTTGATTAGTTATTGAATGCTTGCACTTATCCTTCTTGCGCTTCCACACACGAACGGTTCTGATCCGTTCTGATCCGAGATACGCCCTCCTAAAACCAACTTTAGGGAGAGAACCTTCGAGCCAAACTCCTTCGAAACCGGCACGCTATTCTTCGGGAGTGCGAACATTGTGGTTCTCGAGAGGTCCTTTCAGGTTCGGTTCCGAAAGCAAGGACCAAAAAATCAAACACCAGAAAGCGGTAGGATTAGTGTAGCGCTGTGCTTTCGTTCTACAGTCAACAAGGCTTGTTTTCCATTGCATGATTGCTAGCTTCGAGATTGCTATCAGAGATAGAGGAAAATATTGCAAAATTAAGATAACATTATGTGCTTACAAGATTTGTGTGCCAAAATTGCTTACACTCGTTATCAGGCGAATCCGATCGAAGGATGGATGGATGGATGGATGGAAAGATGGATTGTCCCCGGTGGAAGCATGCGGTGGCTTTACCTCCCATCCTGCGTAGGCCTGTCAGACCTGTGATGGATGGAAAGATGGATTGTCCCCGGTGGAAGCATGCGGTGGCTTTACCTCCCATCCTGCGTAGGCCTGTCAGACCTGTTCGGTGGAAACCCTCCGAAATGAGCCGAAAGCAAAGGGAAATGAAAGGTAACTTCAAATTGAAATTACCTAAGAAGTCAATTTTGAGTCGGTCGTTTTTTCCATCTCCTCTTCAACTTGACTGTTTTTGATGTGCGTGATTTTCTTGCGCCACTCCTGCACTCCTCTTCTCTCTCTCTTGGCCAGCCTTTTCCCAAGTGAGAGTCGAGGTTTATATTTTTTCGCTTCCGTGCTCTACTTGGCGCCGAACCACCGTACCACTACGACCACCACCACCAGGCCCACCTTCTACACACCCTTGTCAAATAACAAAAACATCCTCCGAACTGTCATATCTTGATGTACACGAGACGTTCGTTTGTTTCTCCCTAGACCTCTACCGATCGTTGCCACGATACGGCGCAGAAGGCGAATGAAACGTTCTCTTTCGCTGCTCAACGCCGTGCAACGGACTCACATTAGACGTGTAAGCGTCTCATATCTGGTTGCGTTTTTATATAAATGAGCACCGGGATTGAAATAAGTTTTACTCCATCTTTTGGCTCTTCCCGATCGACCACCCTACCACCGTCCCTTTCTGTATGCCCATTCGTGCAATTCGAAATCGATTCGATGCTCTGATGTTTATGACAGTTACCACGAACAAGTACACACACACACACTCCCATCCATGCTAGAAACGATGACGTCGAACAAACAACAAACGACGAACGCGTTGTTGATGATGATGATGATGACTACGGTGTAGGAGCATATCAAGCCCACCTTCGTACGATTGAGGGCGAGGGAAATAATCATAAAATGAGCGCAAAGACAGCCAAACATGGAGGGGAAATAAATTTGTTCCACCCGGATTCCCACCTAACCTGGTGCACCACCATCGGAGCATGGTGGATAATTTTCCATCTAATCAAACTACCCGAGTCGGATGAGAAGCAGGGCCTCGGATTGGTTTTTGGAACGGGCAGGCGCTGTAGCTGCCGTTGAGACTGTTTGCTAACTGTTGCTGACACATTGAGGTATGAGAGCAAGCTTGTTAAATTCGACAACAAAAAGACCTTGCTCTCGTGGAAGCATCACAGCCAAATACAACGTGAATTGGTAGATAGTAATCACCATGTTCACCAAGCAGCTCGAACAGGACTAGCTCAAGGGTCCTAAACTGTTTGCTGTGGGTCTTGTGGGTAGAAACAATTTAGTTCGACAGGAAAATGACACGATCTTCCAATTTTGTGCTTGAACTCGAACACGGAGTTCAACGATTTGATGTCTTGTTTAGCGTTTCGATTGTAACGATCAAATCTTTAAGATTTCCTAACATCCTTAAACCATGCATTTTAACAAACTGTGATAGGATTAGATTTACAACGGAATACCACCAAAAAACTCCTGTTCGGAAGATGCTGTTTAAACACCGTTTAAAGAGCCATTTTATTGCCACACAATGGCGAACACACTATGGAATGAACCGACCGAAGATTGAAGAAAAATCACGACCACGTCATCTTTAGTCATTCTTTAAGCTGTTGTGGGGGAGGGGGGGGAGAATGGGTAGTCCCCAAGGGGGGATTTTCCCGGCGACATTGGCGACGTCGTTCGGAGCGCCCGTAAGGTAGGCTAAGCGCAAACCACAACGTCAACGTACATACACACACACACCCAGTTCGCACGCCCACGGGAAATGGCCACATAGCAATGGTGGTGTTTGGCACCAAGAAAGACTCAGAAACAGTGTCGAAGAAGGCACGGAGTTCGGTCGTGGTCATTTTTCATCCTAGAACCGTGTGTTTTTGTCAGTTTTCCTTGTGCCGCTAGTATCCCTCCCTCACAGCGCAAAAAAAACACACACCCAACGGATACTGCAAGGAAATCTTGTGCTGACGTCGTCGTTGGTCGAGGGGAGAAAAGATAAAAAAGGAACATAACGTTTCCCTAAAACCCTACCAATCGACCCATGTCGATCTAGGGGATCGTCGATAGATAATGTGGAGTAGAAGGAAACATTGTAAGAGTGAGAGTGAAACACAGGACGAAAGCGAGAGAGAGAGAGAGGGAGGAAAATAAAAAAATGGCCACCCATAGTAGGAGATTTTTTCATCCCTCTAATGGTGGGGAGAGCGGATCCGATGGTGAGATGGAAGGGAATTGTGTGGAAAAACTTTGACACGCTCGAGAAAACCCACCAAAGTATAGACCGAGAAGGCCTGGGTATGTTAGGAGTAGCTATTTCTTTTCACTTTCCTACAGGGTGAGTTTTTTTCTGGTCGTCCACGAAAAAGAAATCATGATAAGGAAATGGCCGCTCGATGAAACTCTGAATGTGGACCCGTTAAGCGTTTTTTCCCCCTTATTGATATTCCTCTCTACAGCAGCGGAACTTGGAGACATCCTTCTGTTTGTCCTTCCCTACCAGCTTCACTATTTATTATTTTGATATTAATGTTGATGATAGAATTTTAATGGCACTCAAGGCAATCGAGCGCGTATGGAAGGAACTAAGAAATGATAGAAAATAAAAAATCGAACAAAAAAATCGACCAGGAAAAGAACGAGGGAATACACAAAAAAACCTCCACCCTCACCCATCACCCCCCACTGAAGGGCAGGCTGGTGGAAATCGGCACCCAAAAGAATCGATAAATTATGTGTCAGTTCCGCCACACTCCTTTTGGTGCGTTTTTTTTCCCCCGAGCCGTTCATTGTTCGATTGCCATCACCACCATTCCCGAAGTGCGCATTACATTGTTTGACGTGAAACGAATCGGAATCGAATCGGGGAACGAATCGCAATCCCAAGCACACCCGGGCACACCGGAATCCACAACATAAATGAGCGCTCGAAGCCCTTTTGTGTCGCGTAAATTGGTTTGTTTTGATTTGCGGCGGAATGTTGAAGGAAAATAAATGACACACAGCCGACGAACGGGACCCGAACCTCTTCAAAAGGGATCGCTCGTACAATTATCTAACACAACGATCGAAAGAGACCGAAGACCAGATGTGAGGGCCACCCTGTCGTTCGGAAAGGACACAAGGAAGGAGCGTCACTCGGAAGGTCTCTCGGAATCTTATCTCAAGTGGTCACTTAAGCTCGTGTTTGACAACATTTCAACAGCATAACCTCTGTGTTACGGGATGAGATGCGATCCAGTAGATACACGAGACATGCGACACGATACTCGTGACGGAAGACCCCAAGATGCCTTCTTGACGGGGTAGATCGATAAAATCAATGTCAACATTGAGAAGGTGTTGGAAGGAAAACGAAACCACCCTGACCGAAAGTAGCGCGCTTGGCTCGTCCCGAAACAAACGAGGTAGCCGATTACTAGCCACTCGGACCTATCTTTGGGTCGTAATTTGATCTTCATCCTCTTCAAATCTCACTCGGGCCCAGATGGTTGCCGTTCCTCGCTCCAGCCTGTGGCAAGCAATTATGGCTTTGTTTTAACGGCTCATTTGTCGGGAGCACGCTCCTTGTGATTAGGCGTGTGTGCGTGAGTGTGTGTTGAAAGCGCTCCAGCCTTCCTATTCCAGCCAATACGATGTAAAGGAAAAGGAACACAAAAATAATCAATTTTCCCCATTCCAGGATTCTCTAAGGTAGCACGAAGCGCGAATAAAGGGCGTTTTAAAGTGGGCGGATAAATTATACACCAAATTCGCGCAATATTTCCAGCTACCAGCACGGTTTATATATTTGTCCACAAAATGAAAACCTTCAACCGTGAGTTAAGCCCTCAGGACAACGGGCTTCAAACTTCTTTATTTATTTTGGAACAAAGCCTCAAACAAAAAAAAAACACATATTAAGCGCATTCTACACCGGGAACGAAACAGGGGAGCTCCCATGCTGTGAAAATGAACACTCAAAATTATACGTTTCGAATCGAACAGAATTAGACGTACACAAAGTTTCCAATCGCACCAGAACTGGCCCCACATTGCGAGAAACTTTAAATCTTGCACACCTTCTTCGCCGCGATTGGAAGCGGAAGACTTGCAGAAAAAGAGAAGCTGCAATTTTATCCACTCCAATCATCCTTCAAGGGACGACCTAACCGGAGGACCCCCGCTAAGGTACCTACAGGGTTAACGAAACAAAGCAACAACAAAAAAATCACGCACACAATGAATGAAAAGTAGACCCAACCCAATGCTATCCTCGGACGATTGGTACGAAATTAAGACGTACCATGGATACAAATTATCCTAACCTTGACCAAAACGAGCCTATCCTAACGAGCGAACGAGCAAGTGCCTGGACCAATACAAGTAGCGACGATATTCAATCTTTCTTGTGACCGCGGGGTGTTTTTGGGGGGGCAGTTAACAGAGGCACCATTTCCCTTTCAGTCACAGAGAAGCGTGAGAAAATAATGCTCAACAGTTTACTACTATGTAGTGAAGCTTTTGTTCTTGCAAAATGGCCGATCGCCGAAAGGGAGTCGCTGACGCCTATTTGATGAAGACAGGCATCGAAAAACCATGGTCCATAGGTACATCCGTCAATGATCCGACTCCACCGATTGCAATGCCTTGCCGTTATGAAAGTGTCAAACAAGGCAGCTGCAACTGATAAGCAAGGACACCGGGTTCTTTCAGTGAAAAGCGTAACCGCAATCCACTCGCTTTGCAAACTGAATCTCGGTTGCGTTAGTGGTTGAAACAAAAAATGAAAAAGAGTTTGCAAATGAAATAAGTAAAAAACAACATGTAAAACCAACATATTGTCGGTATTTCTTTTGCTATTTGTGGTGGGAG
>KI423165.1:20199-36132 GCA_000473375.1 Anopheles culicifacies | reverse complement strand
GACGCTGCCACACTGGGACACATGCTTGGTGTTAGTACAAACCTTGGAATTGCAAAAACCCAAAATTTTACCTCTGATAAATTTACCTTGGGATTTTATTCCTTGTTTGTCATTTGTCAATGTAATCAGCATGTGACAACCTGGTTTTCTGCTAGCCCGGCAATTGAAATCCATGTGGCTAGCAAGCGCATAAACAAAACTGCTCTTCTTTTGGATTCTTGAATAAAGTGTCGCTCTACCTTGGTTTTAATGGCTAAATTACCAAAAAAATCTGTTAAAGCAAAGCCGAAAATTAAAGGTAAACGATGCATACTATCAATATAAATATTGCTTTGATTGATAATACACGTTTTGTTCGGTTTCAGCACGACAATCTACCCATGGGCTCCAGAAAGGTAAAAACAAATTATCCGCAGGTGTAAAGCCCAAGAATGTATCGAAAAACGCAGTGTTTAAAACGGCGACGGACAGGGTTGAGGAAATGGAAGAAAAATATAGCAGGAAAGTATTGGCGGAAATGAAAAACGATAACGTGAACCATTTGCTACCCATTAAAATCAAAGGAAAAGGATTGATAAGTCGATCTGCTCCTAAACCACTGCGAAAAGAACCCGATATAAACGCATTTGAACCTTCCAACGATCCATTGGAACAAACTATAACATCTCAGGCACTGCGAAACGAAAATGAGATAGTGTCGTTAACCGATATTCTGTTGAAGCGGGATGAGCAAATCAGGGAGAAACAATTCTATATAGGAACGGCATGTGCAGCAATACTAGAAAACCCAGAGGCAAGGATCGAAAACGTCAGTGCCTTACTGGATTTATTGAATGGCGAAACCCGCGACGGTTCTTTCAATTTCTTAACTGTACGTAAAACTGCTATGGTATCACTGGTTGAAGTATTCAAAGACATTGTTCCAGAATATCGCATTGGAATCGTTGACAAGGAACAGCAGAAACGTGAGTGCAATCATGTCGCTTGAAAATACAACCAGTTTTAACAATTTATTTTACCTTTTAGTGAAGAAGGACACTCTAGCTCGAGTTAATTTTGAAAATAAGTTGCTAAATTACTATAAGGAGTTATTAAAACAGATGGAAACTATAATAAGCAATTACACCAGGAAGCTGAAACATTCGCAAGCACAATCGGTTGAAACACGCCAAATGCTGGAAATGGCGGTACAATGTATGTGCGATTTGGTTTTAGCGCACCCGTATTTTAACTACAGTCCAAATATCATACAAGTACTGGTCCTAATGTTGAACAACACTAAAGAAACCATACGTAAGACGGTACATGCTTGTTTCAGTTCTTTGTTCAAAACAGATACACGGCTAGATTTAACTCATCATGTAAGTATAATATTTACTTTAGAACAACAGCCTGAAACAAATGATTGCCAATGCTTGTCCAATTCTGCATTTCAGACTGTACGACATATAAATATGCTGATAAAGAAAAAACAGCGTAATATATTCCCGGAGATGATTTCCTGCTTGAAAAATTTACAGATCAATCGCATAAACATGAACGACGACGTATTGTTGGAGCTCAAGAAGCAAAAGCTAGAAAAACAAAAATCGTACGTTATCAATATGTCACGAAAGGAACGAAAACGCAAGAAAAAGCTTCAGGAGCTTGAAAAAGATATTTTTGAAACAAAGGCGGAGGAAAGCAAGCAAGTCGTACGCCGTAAATTAACGGAAATATCCAAGTTGACGTTCATGATTTACTTCAAAATTCTAAAATGCTATCCGGATTCGAAAGTGCTAAGTGTGACGCTGGAAGGATTATCCAAGTTTGCACACACTATTAATATAGAATTTTACGCTGATCTTGTTGAGCTATTAAACAATTTGTTGGATAATGCCGAGTTAGGATATAGAGAGCAATTGCACTGTATCCAGACGGTTTTCATCATACTGAGTGGCCAAGGGGAAGTTCTTAACATTGATCCAGCAAGGTTCTACTCACATTTTTATAAGAATTTGCTCTACGTTAATGCAGGTAAGCAGTAGTATGGCTGTAAAACATTGAATTGAACATGCATTTCTTGTAATGTGTTGTATTGAAATTTACATTTTTTTTTTCAAAATATCTGGCAGGCAAAAACCATGATGATATGGAGACTATTCTTAAAACGTTAGATATCATTCTATTCAAGCGTCGACGAAACGTTACGTATCATCGTTATGTGAGCTTTGTAAAACGTCTATCAACGCTTTGCCTACAAGTGCTTCCCAATGGCTCGCTTGGTCTCATATCGTTAATTCGAAGCTGCATCCATATGAATCAAAAACTAGATATCCTACTCGATACGGAGGCCGTGGTAGGTTCGGGTAAATTTGATCCATTTAATGACGAACCGGAATTCGCCAATGCTAATTGCACTGCATTGTACGAAAGCAGCTGCATGACACGTCATTATCACCCAACCATACGCAAAATGATAACCAATATACTGAAAAACTCAGACACCGTGCCGATCAATTCTGGTAGAACGTTGTAAGTTCGACGTAGCCTTAAACTGCGGTAGTATATATATACACAAAAAAATTATTCTGTTTCATTTTTTACAGAACGCCTGGGGAGTTTTACTCTGCCTACGACTGCTCGGAAATGGTGTTCAATCCGGCAATTCCTCATTCTACAAAAGTTAAACATGGTAAAAATAATCGAAACCTAATAGCCACGAAGTTATCCAAAGTACAACTGCTAAAAAAATCATACAATATTAAACATGCTCAAAAGAGTATACATTCAAATACGTCAAATGAATTATATTACGATTATTTTGCAGACTACGTAAAAATGTTATAATGTGAATGTAAATAATATTTTTCGTCAAAGTCATCATATGATTAATGACTTTGTCAGAATAAAACTGCTATGTATAAAACCATTAATTTGAATGCTATTGCAATATAATTAAGCAAAAAATAAATGTTTTAGCTTTACATAAAAGGTATGCTTCCCTTTATATTATTTGTTTGTTTTGAGTGAAATTTATTTGTGTTTTGTGTATATAACACGATATCCTGATGTTAACGATTTATGAATTGACCTCTATAAGATTGTCGGTAATATCGAAACAGTTAACCACTGTCACATTTGGTTTGAAAACTTAATTTTTGTTCGTTATCGAAATTCAAGTCTTGTACAGCAATTGGTTTTAATCATTTTCTTACTTGGCGTAACGATATATTTGGTCATGTCGACCGGATGTCGGGCTTATGAGACTTCCGGATGAGATTTGATCCGCCAGGTCCTGCCGTTTGAAGACGCCGATTGCCTCCTCTACCGGACCGCTCTCAACTGGTTTTAAGAGATATGAATTAATCAAGAGATATTTTTAGTAATGTTAAAGCTAATATGCGGTTCTAATTCTTCTGGATTTGTTTTAGTAGCTTCAACATATTCTTTGATTCCAATAACTTTACATTTGATGACATTAAATATCTTTCGGAAATGTAAGCCATCAACAAAAACATAGCAAACAACAAAACAATAAATAGTAGTAAAGATAGGTTTTATTAACAATAGACGCGATATATGTGATCGTTAAATTATACCTTTTCTATTGCACAGCCCAAATTGTGTATGCCTTGTATCGATTGAACTATATTCATGCGATTTCTTATACGATTCCATTAATCTTTGACCACTCCTTATCAAAAATCCTGAATAGTTGACTACACAAAACATTTCAAGAATATGTAATATGCTTAAAATCTACCCCACTACTAAGGCACAATATGCTTTATCAGCCACGTTAAAAAAAATCTTCCAACAATTGATATTCACAAAGAAATGCAATTTGAAGCAATTACGCACAGTAAATATGTTAGTGATCCACATGATTTCTTCTCTTAAGATCATAAACCATTATCTAACGTTGCCATATTTGAAAACAAACCTACATCATCGTAGATATACCGTTTTACGAACTGAAAAAAATAGAAAGTACGAAAAGAATAATACAAATATTATATTACATAATAAAATGTATATATTTTGTTTCACTTACTGAATTGGTTGCTAATGATTTGTTTCCCAAACTAACCATCATGTGTAATATAAGATACACATTGAATGCGATGTAGAATGTACCGAAGATAACTAGAGAGAAGGAAACAAAATTAGTTTATAATGTAATTTAAAATTTTATCAACTCTGCGACAAACATACCAACGCCAAATATCATAAATGACGTTAAATGGACTTGCTGTAGGTTGGCAATAATAAAAAACAGATTGATGCCAATCACAGTGAAACTTAGAGTGATGGAGATGATTTTCTCTGTCCTGCAAAAATCAATTACATCGTTAGAACCATCGGATTATAGAATTAACCTGTGCAAAAAAAAAGTGTATCATCCTTACGCTCCGTTCACGAACTCTTTCTTCATTAGTGCTATTGTTTGTTTGAGAGATGAAAAGTGTTGAACAATTAATTTAGTATATATTGATGTTATTTTTACACTTGTTAGTTCTATATCTGTTAGAAATGAAACATACCTACACTCGAAGAAAAAGCGACAGTAGGTATGGCTGCAAACGGAAGTTGCAGTGCCATAACAGCATTCAAAATGTCATTCATCTTGGTTAAATCCTCAAGCCTGCTGAAGAAGGCAACATAAAACGCCGGCATTATTGCAACTGTTCTGGTGAATAGTACACGTTTCCACCGCGCCCACTGCAAATTAAGAAAGCCCTACAAAAGAAGCAATAATCAGTTAGTAGCAAAAGCATTAACATTCTTAATAAACTTTAAAGAGAAGAACTACACTTTACTTCCATAGCAAACTGTCCTGCATAGGTGCCAGTCATGGTGGAACTTTGACCAGCCGCTAATATTCCGATTGCCCACACGTACATTGATAGTCCACCGTAAAAGCATCCTAGCACTAAACCACCCTTATAGATATTAATATCAGCCGAAGCATTATTTGCCGTAAACGCTTGTACAATATCATTCGAAAATGATGAATTACTGCATCTGTCGATCTGAAAAAGATTTGTTTGTCAAATTTGAGTGTCTGTGATGGTGATATGTTGCTAAATGTGTTGCTCAACTGACTAGCAATAGTCAAATAGCGGAGGAGAAGCAAGAGATGGAGGTAGGAAAAAAGGTAATTTTTCTAAAATTTGATTTAGTTTCGAAACTGCGAATGGTAGTAACATATTCAAAGCGTTGATTTATAATGTGTTTAGAAATGAACTTCTTTTTACTTACCACATCCTGATTAGTCTTTGCGTATAAATCATGAGCAAATACCGAAACTACAAAAACGTTGATTACAAATGATACAGCGAGCGCTATCGACGCTTCAATAAAGTAATAACGGTTGGCTTTTTTCACCTCTTTAACTTCGTTTCGGTTGATCGCTCTTGACTAAAAGTAAAATAATCTATATTTAACTCATATTCTTAAAACCTGATTTCTAAACAAAATGTACCTTAACCAGTGCTGAATGTAAATATAAATTGTGTGGCATGATAACGGCACCGATTATCCCAACCGCTTGCAACAGAGTACCGGGCCGATAGTCTGGTGACCACGGAATAAACATGCCCTTGATTACCTCCATTTGTGGTGTATCACTAATAATGTACTTTAGATAAAATCCTTGTAAATAGTATCTGTTTTATCCGATACGCATTAAAATAATATTAAAATTACCTGGTAACCGAACGATATCGCCATCGTTGTAATGAGGAAGCCAAAAAATAGTTCCAACCGCCTCAATTTATACTTATCCAAAAACAGAAACGACATGGTGTCTAATACAGTTATCAATACACCAACGTATAATGGTATTCTGTAATTGAGCAATATGAGTTAGAAAAAAAAACAAATTAACGGCAAGGGTTATATGTGAAAGTGCGAAAGTGAATTACCGTTTGTACGAGAGAAGATAAATGGCGATTGCGGTGCCAATTACTTCCTGCATATCCGATCCGATAATAGCAACTTCTACCATCAGCCAGAGTATCAACCGGGGTACAGTTTTATATTGTTTATGGCACATTTCAGCTAGATCCAATCCTGTAACAACCCCAATTCTTTGTTTGTCACAAGCAAACAATAATGTTGTTAGTGAATGTGACTTTGTACAACATCCAAACATCGAAATGCATTTAAAGAATGTTACCCACTTCACAGCCAATCGTTGCATTGCTAATCCTAGCAACGTAGCGCCAAGTAGTACCCATAGCAAACTGTATCTGGCTACAATGCCGCTCTGTAAATCCGATTCAATGTTTCCCGGATCCAGATAAGCAATAGACATCAAAAACCCGGGACCAGTAAACGCCCATAACTCTCGAAAGCTGAAATCTCCCTGTAAATGAACAAAAATATTTTATTATAAATATAGTAAATTTAAACTATTGTATCTGTGCAGTGCAGGAGACTAACTAACAAGATTCAGAGGAAACTGTTACTACATCATCTAAACTTATAATTTTTGCAAGTGATGAACATTTAGTTTAATTTCGCGCCTTAGATAAAGGTGAGTGATAAGAACAGTAAACAACGTGAATAAACAGAGTGTGTTCTTAAAAGTGCACATGCAGTGCATTATAACTTATGTTATAATTTACATTTCATATTTTCTTTGAATAATCTTTTGTACTCATAGGATTTAGCTAATACTTTAGTCAATGTTCTATTATTACAAAACATAAACGATCGAATAGCTTACCGTTTCGGCACCAGATGCACCACGCTCTCCTCCATAAAATATGCTTGAAGCATTGTTTAGGGTAGAATCTTCGGAAGGTTCGATTAAACTATTACTAGAACTAGGTGTTGTAACTGTTGAAGATGTTTGGCTAACAGATTTATCGCCCGCACTATTAACACGAGGAGAAGTAGATTGGTCGAAATTCATTGTGTTACTTAAATGCTACGCCACAAAAAAATCACCGATTTCCTATTCTTATCTATTCCAGTGACGAATTGGCCACGCAACAACCACGAAGGAATGTCACTATCCTAGCAGCGACAGAGAGCTGCTTTCAACAAAGAACATCAGTCGTGAAGGGCATTATTGTACTGGGTATTAAATGATTATTATGCTCCTATTATTACAGACAACGAATTCATAAACTACTTTATTAATCCTTTGGAAACGATTACCAAACAAAAAACCAAATAATAAACACAGACCCAGCGACAGGTGGTTAACACGCATGTTTCAATGCTTAAAGCATGATCCAAATCGTAGCTGCTTTGAAAGTCGCAGGCTGAGATTTTACAATTGCTTTTTTTATTATTTATGACTAAAAGGATGGCATATAATGTAGCAAAACCGCTTTGATAAGCATATAAACGAACTATTGAATTTAATATTTGGCCTCAGTTGCATTTCAAGTAGTTGCTATCGGCAAATGACGATAATCTGTTTTTGTCAAAAATGCTGAAAAGCATGAGGCAAATTTGTATTTATCGTGGGTAGTGTAGACACTGCTTAACTATTGTCTATAGCAGAAGTTTTGTATTTTTAATAAAATTATCTGAAGATGTTTTTTTATGTGCCTCTATTACGCAAAGCCGTTGAACATAGTTTATCGATTATGATTGTTTGCACTTTTATTTGACGAGTTATCTATCACTCATGCATAATGATTTGCAAATGATTCTGGGTCAGTCCCATTGTTGTGAATAGCAGCGCTCGGTGCTGTCAGCAAACAGCAGAGGCAGAGGAATGTACCAAACACTGGAATAGCAGGAATAATTTAATTGTCCAAGAAATTTCAGAAAGAGTTTCGATACCTGTTCCATCAAGTTGGTTGTTTTTTTTGTTTTTATTTTGTTTAATTGTAAATACAGTTGCTTATTTTGTACAATCTTACGTGGAAAGTAAAGTCATCTACACCACTGGTGTTCAAATATGGTGGACAAGTTAGGTGAGTTTATTTTGCTGGATTGTCATGATTTTTCTTTGTGTATGGAAAGTTTGTGCTACATGAATGCAATATCTGGCTATGATCATCTTATTACATGAAATGAAATAGAAACAATGGACTGGATTTTAGAAACAATACAAAAGTAATTACTTTGTATGCAGTTATGCAGAATGCTAATGACGATGGTGGTGCTAATATGATTCATACTTAGTTGGCTCTTTACTTCTGCTCATTAATGGCCTTTCAAGAAACTATATTTGTCAACAAAATCACGAAGCAAAAATAGAAAGTGCCGCAATGGATGGTGTAATAATATGAAGTATGCTACAGCATATTAGATGTTTGTAAGAATGATGGAAACATTAAGGGGTTTCAAATAATCGCCGTTTTAGTTCATTAAGTTTTATAACACGGAAAAGTATTTGATAATATTTAGCACTGCGTGACCCTCACTCTTTTCTGTAAAACTATTTAGTAATGTGTTATTATCTATTTTCTCTCCCTATCACGCAAAGTTAACAGCGAAGCCAATGCTCGGCGGATACAAATGGTTGAAAACTGTTTCGGAACATCCGGACAACCGTTGTTTCTTCCTGGGCGTGTACTAGTAGGAGAAGGTGTCCTTACAAAGATGTGTCGTAAACGTCCAAAAGCACGACAATTTTTCTTGTTTAATGACATACTGGTGTATGGCAATATTGTTATTGGCAAGAAAAAATACAACAAACAACACTTAATACCACTCGAGGAAGTTCAATTACAGGCACTGGAAGATAATGGCCGTAAGTGTGTTTTTTTGTACTAGGGAATGTGATTTTTAGAACGTATGTTAGTAATATCCACTGGATACGCATCAATGCTATTCACATTCTCTTTCCGGTGCAGAGTACAGAAATGGGTGGCTGATACGTACGGCTACCAAATCATTCGCAGTGTACGCTGCGACCCAAACAGAAAAACAAGAATGGATGGCGCACATCAACAAGTGCATCGAAGATTTATTGCGCAAAAGTATGTAAGCTTGGGCATGCTATTAGATATTTCTTATCATGATAATGTTTTATTCATAACAGGCGGGAAAAAACCAGTTGAAACGCATGCTGCTGTATGGGTTCCAGACAGTGAAGCAACCATATGCATGCACTGTAAAAAGACTCAGTTTACTATGATCAACAGAAGGGTACGTAGACAAAGCGCACATGTATTTATGTTTGCTATGAATCATGCAGTTGCTGTAGTTGGAATTCGTTGAAAAGCGTCATTTGTCATATTTTGCTGGTTGTTGATAAGTATGTGTTATTTCCGTAGCATCATTGCCGAAATTGTGGAGCCGTCGTATGCGGTCCCTGTTCGTCGAAAAAGTTTATCCTTCCGGGTCAGAGTAATAAGCCCCTGCGCGTATGTCTCGATTGCTATGACAACCTCACTTCCATGAAGCGTGATGGAGTAAGTAACGACTTTCTTGTGAAATATGAATCGTTTTATATAACGTGCTTTTTAACTATATTTCAGAACAAAGCACTCGCCGGAAACAACAACAAACCAGCAAACTCTACTGAAAGCTCCGGAGAGGACGATTCAGGAGACGACGAGGAAACCCTGAAGGATGATAACGTTACCCACGACGAAGTAAGTATTGGGTGGCTTTGTGAAAGCTTTACATTGTATTGTGCGGGAACCAAAAACTGCGATCTTTTGCTACACAAATCACATGTATTAGATAGAAAAGTTACGTTTCGTGTTATGTAGTCTACATATCTTATACTCGTATGAGCGATACTTAATAATGCGTATCTTTTCTAATTTTCTTTATTCTCTTCTTTCTGTCTCTTACTAACTTTTATGAACTTGTTGACATCATGGATTATTCTTCGATTCAGAGTTTTAAAATGCATTACGCACATGCAGCGTTGTGTGTGTAATAAAAATGAGATCACTCAGAAACAACGTTTTGCTATATTAAAAATCTGTAAAGAAAAGGTGTTGTACATTATTATTTCTTTTTCTGCCTTAACTCTCCTGAAAGTTCAAAAGGTTAGATTTGTGATATAATTATAATACTTACTTATATACGTATAAATGAGTGTGTTTTTTTGTTATCTGATGCGTGGTGTGAATGTTTTTGATTTAGTGTAGTGCTGTAGTTTTAATTTTGGCTTAAGTTTTTCTGCCTGTATGATTATATTTCATCCGTTTTGTTGAGTAACAATGTAACAGTTCGTTAGAAGTGATATAAATTGTACAAAATTTCAGCTCACATAATGATTTAATGGACCGTATTTTCGCGTGAATAGTTCCACAAAATAGGACAAAAAGTGGCGTTAAACATGCGAAGATACGGTAATTTTGATAGATTTTTGATATTATAAATTAGTACCATATATTTTTCCGCACTCTGATCATTGATTGTATATTAAGGTCAGTATATTAAGGAGGAAAAAGACTGTATTTCGATTACTTCAAGCACACATTATAATTCAGATATTAGACTGTTGTGAAATATTCGTTAATCAACTACTAGGCTCTAAAAATAATATTTTATAAAATGTACGAATGTATCATGCGTATTTTTTGGACGTAGTATTTTGTTTGTGTGATGTTTTTTATTTAACGTTAAGAATAGCATTTATTTGGTGATTTTGTGTTAAGTTTTCCAAATAATTGCTAATTCATTTTTTCCTTGTTTGTCTGGCTAGAAATCTTGACCTTGCATGTACCTAAATCAACTCTCTTTCAATGTATACTAACATTTATGCTAAGTTTCTCTATCAAATTATGATTTTTTCAAAAGTTATTCATGTTATTAAATGTGGTTCTATGAGTTTTTTTCTTCTTTGGCGTAACGTACTTTTCGATCATGCCGGCCATATAATGGCATACGAGAATTATTGACAATCTCGTAGTTGAACATTTAGTCCTCACTATTGAAGAACGGTCCGGATGGGTTTTGAACTCTGATCCTGTGATTTGAAGACTAGTGCCTCTATCGCCTCGACCACCGGATCGCCTCTATTAGCCCTATTACATTACATACTTTTGGATGGAATATTCCATGGCAAAATATGTCAAATCCGCGTTTTCGACAGAAGTTACCATGCTGTAAGCGTAATAGCTATCATGGAATATACCTGGAATTTCCTGTATGGACATATTTTACCGCACGGTGACACAAAATCGACCTATGGAGCCGAATTCATTTTTCACCGCATGGAATAATCCTTCCAAAAGTATGTAATGTAATAGGAATATATGAGTTTGGAAAAATCAATAGATTCTACTCGGGCACTTGAGGTGCAAGGATGTAGCTATGGTTTGAGTACCCGTTTTGATACATGAGCTCATTGCATCTATAAATTAAACTTATTTTTAACTAGCTCTATGGTTACCTCATTCTATTAAACTGTCAGAGAATCGAAATAATACTGACTTCGACACAGCAAACAATACAATCAGGATGTAACTTTCCCACGATATTCACTTAAATACAAAAAGATATCGATTTTCAACAAGCCACTTTTGGATGTTCCACCATTTGATTGAAAGACTGTAGAATGTAGAATGTAGAAATTGGACTATTTTAATTAATTAATTTTCTTTATTTGTTTGGTTTTCAGCCCAAGTTTTACGCCGACGGTAAACTTGAAAAATAATTCTGTAAGTGCTTTTATGAATCCTTCATACCGTAGTGCTGGCATTCGAACTAATAAAGTAAACATTTTCGGGCGAACATTCTGTACTGCGTTCAAATAATCGTATAAGCAGCAGAACATGAACCAGAAACCAATTTCATTTTGATGTTTACTCTTATATTCATTTTAATAATGGTTAAATACGCTGGGTATCCTATTACGTATGTTATACTTTTAATTACAATGGTTGAATAACTTGAAACACGATAGCAAAAACGTCAACTCTTGATTTATTTAAGTTATAGAAGAAAGCTAAAAGAATCAAAATATTTAGATATTTCAGTAACCTGTATCGCGCTGTTTCTTGAACATGAAATATATTTTACTTTTGTCCAATTTTGTCGTATTAATTATGTGTTTTTATTTCGCAGCTTTCTTATAGTTGTTTATTTTTAAGTCCCGAAATGTTCACAAAACATCAACTAAAAATTAAAATCATTATATTGTCTATGCTTAATGGTTTTACTGGCAAGTTTGCCTGACATTTTTTATGCATGTAACGATCGATTGGATTTAAAGATATACAACTAAGTAAATAAGAATTATAATTCACAAAAAATCACGCCTTTGTCAGTGCCGGATTAACGGATGGCCATGGCAACTTAACACTTATCATATGTCACCATCATCCGTGAGCTGGTAATGCGACAGTAACTGGACGACCCAGCTCGTTTTGTGTTTTAGCAATCCACATTGACGGGGGAGACATGGTAGATCGTAACTGTTGGAATTTGAGGTAGTTACATGAATTTCTGATTGCATGAATTAAACGGTTAATTTAATAATAACATTTGACAAACGAAACGTAACAAGTACGTAGTATACGTTTCACTATAAAATCGTAAGGCGGCGACCGTTGTGCTTCCCGAACCAACACAACTCTAGCAAATTCCAAAATCACTCTAACTCCAATTCACGTAGTGAATGCAAATACAAATATCACATTTCCAGAGACTTTCGCAACCAGTAAAAATCCAACAGTAACTTAATTCAAGGTGGATACGTCCCGAATGAATACTGGACCACAAGGATTCCGGAGAGGATTATAGGGCAATAGGCTACATCCGATAACCGGTTTTAAAGCACTAGATATGTAATTAATTAAGTAATGAATTACTCTTAAAATGTTCAATTTCCAACTATTATTCTATTTAATTCCAATTATTAATTCTATTTCCAACATCCTAATAGAATTCTCCAATAAGAGTTAGCCGTTGGAGAAAAGGTTGTGCGCGACACAGCAGTAGCTCGTGGAGCTTTTCCTCTTTGGTCGAGGTTGGTACCGATGTGTTATATTTGTAACTTTCTTCATCTAGCACACGCTTTCTGATGAGATGTTGATAAAACTTTTCACGATCAAACTTGGATTTTTTCAGATCATGTTGACCCACAGTTGTATGGAACATGCTCTGCACGAGTTTTAATAGCGTTGTCATTGTTTTATCATCTTCGTTCTCATTATTGCCATCGTTGGCTGGTGTTGATACTTTTGATTTCATCATAGTATTGCAAGATGATTTATCCTCCACGCGGGTGGTTCCAAAAATGACGTAATCAATTATATCTTTACTGCTGCATTTTCTTTCTTTTGTGATAATGTCTTCCGATGGTTCCGCCGCTTTAACTGAAACAGACGAAGAATATGTTGCGTGACTAGCATCCTCCTGTTCTAAGGTTTGTTGAAATTCTTTCCCGTGTAAAATCGATGTTGGTTTAACTTCTTTGTTTAAAATGGGTACGGTTGATGAGATAGTTTTTATCTTAATATCGTCGGTAGTAGTCTCCACTTTCTCCACATCACGATTCAAAGTCCCGGTGGGCAGGTTTATGGTAGTCATACTCTCATCAATTTTTGTTTCAACGTCAGAATTTATAGAAAATGTTGACTCTCTCCGAGCAGCACGGACCGAAAATTGCTGGCCTTGTTCCTTTTGGGTCATTTTCCGTTGATCTTTTGAAAGAAACAGTTTGCCACGCGGAAAGTTTGCTTTGTCATGTTTCCCGACTAGCATGTCAGCAAAAATATTGCTGTGAATGGTTTCACAACACCGCAAAGCTGCTGGATCAATTGGATGGGCTTCCGTGTTGAAAATGTGTCCTCCAGCACCAACGACACATTCGTGCATTTCATCTGTACCTTCTACGTGTTTCACTACATTTACAACATTGCCAATGCCGCCATCATTGTGCAAAACATTGTCTGGATCAAATAGCAGATATAGATATTTGGTAGTTTCCGCCAAAAAGAAAGATTCCATACGATCCTCTTGTTGGTGAGTCAGAACGTTCCGTATCGTCGCATAGCCACATGTCGTCTTGGCACTATGCTCTATGCTTTCGAGAATATTTTCGCCTACCTCTAGCAGGAATGGATCATTGGTAGCACGATACAGATACATCACAGATTCAATTAGTTCTGGCCGTAGTGGATAATTTTCACGATTTGTGCCCGCTTCTCCTGTGGGAATATTGTAAAATTCCGGTAAAAAACCATACTGACGCCACACTGACTGATAGTTATGTAGTACACGTAGCGCTTCTTTAGTGTTACCATACAAACTAAGCAAGCCCGGCCAGTACGCTTCAAGTGACTGAAAAACGGGAAGCGTAATCTGACCTTTGCTCATGCTAACCCAAACGTACCAATCTTCGCGTTTCAAGTAACGATCAATCGCTGCCTTACTTTCAAGAAACTTGGCCATCAGTGCCGGTTTTTCGAGCAATATTGAGCCCTTTACCAAATATTCAAAGTAGGAGTCTACCCCAGCTCCAATGCCAGCATCCTGAGCTATCCAGCGACCTGTTTGTACATCGATATGATTTCCATATAATCCTATCTGAGAACGATGTTTGTACAGTGCGGAAAGAGCATTCATAGCTACATCTTCGTATACGGGATTTCCCGTCAATCTGCTAATCGTGCCGAATTCCAATATAAAAGTTCCAATACCGGCGGTACAGGTAACAGATGTTTCACCATACGGTACACCGTGACGTAGGTTTACCGTACCGTAAGGCATCCCCGTACTAGTATCGAATGCAGGCAAAAGACGCTGAGCAACATCCTCCGCCATATCCAACAGTGGACCTTCACACGGCCAACCCGGCTTTACTAGTCCCATCGATGCTAGATCCGCGTGATGGGAAAGTAAATGCGCCGACAGGAGTCCACCAATTATGCGAATATTCGTTTCGAAAACTGATACGTTGATGTCTGCATCAAACGACCTATCGCGCAACAGCTGTACTACGCGTCCGAACTCTGTGTAGTTGCCCATTACAGCTAAAGTGTCGAGCGCGTCAATCAGTGTCAACGAATAACTGCCCCAGGTGTCGATTGCATCGCAGGATAGTGGCCGCAGTTCGTCGTACGGAGCGCCATACTGCAGATAACCATCGTATGCGTGCTGAAACATTTGACGAACTCTCTCTCTGGAAGAAAGGCATGCCAAGTTATATCATTAGCTTTAACTGTTATCATTATTTATCTCCCCTTACCGTATACGATGCATATCATTAGCTGAGTATTTCCTCAAACCTTGCACTTCCGAAACTGATCGGAAAATACAACCTACAAGACAGCACCATACTAAAAGCGTCAGTGATGATTGGGGGAGACGCTTTAATAATGTACTGCTCTGAGGAGCAATTGTAAAACGTAGCCGCTTTAATTGTGTTTCTAACATTACTTAAATTCAATAAACGTAACACGTACGTAAGTAAACCAACGATTGTATCGCTGAGATAATTCTTTGTTTACATTTGTTTCAAATGAGCTATATGACAAGCTTAGGAGTTTGACATGCATCTACCCTGAGCACAGATTTTGACAATTGTTAAAGCATGTTTGTCAAGTATGTGTCCGAATGTCTATGCTTAAAAGACGATGTTTTTTTTCCGTCCAGCGTGGCTGTTTCGTTAAAAATAGACTAATGGTTTCGTTGAAAATTGTTATTTTGTGTTAACAGCGAGGGAACCCAAAGTCAATAGGCTTGCCACGGCGTGACGGTTGACCCCTGATTTGGGTTATGTGGGATTCATCGACACCTGGCCCGTGAAGCGAAACAGGCAGCCGATGCGAACCTTACTAAACCACTCCTTGTCCTGTTCCGAAATCTAGCGATACACTCATGTGGGTAGGAATATGCCCGATAGTGACGGTCCGATCCGGAGCCAGCTCCAGCTTTCATCTTCCAGCGGTTAGAGCGTAGTAGTATAGGCCGTTCCGGTTCGAACCTAGCAAAAAAATTCCAATCCTTTTGTTTTGTCGTTCCGTTCCGATCCTTTTTTCAAAATAGTTCCGTTCCGTTACTTTCGTTCTT
>KI423165.1:0-12548 GCA_000473375.1 Anopheles culicifacies | reverse complement strand
TGTGTGTATGTATGTCTATATGTATATATGTATGTATATGTTGCAATCGCCACAGGAGCCAATATAGCTGTCCTGTGTCAAAACCTTTACAACCAACGTCTTTACAGACACTATAATACAAATACTTACGCATACAAGTTTGAAAAAGTTTTCTCCAATGATTCCAAATGTTGTGCGTTGATTTCATTGTCTTGCTTAAGACTTTCGCATTCAGCTTCATGATTGCGGATTAAAATTTCCTTTTCCGATATCAGTTCCGCTATGGTTCGCTCGTATGCCTCAACCACATTACTGCAAAACAGAGCGAATGTAAAATTCTATTATGATTTTTGTTATAAAAATAATTAACTACAAACATGGTATTCTAAACTATGCACAGTTTCCATTAACAGTCATTCATATTATTGACAGAGATTTTAATATTTACCTCATTTTAGAAATTGTCTTATCTTTTTCTGTGATACGCTTCAACATGCTTTCTTCTCTGAGTTCAACGTCGTGCATTTTTTTCTCTATATCTGCAATATTTACTCTGGAACGATAAAACGCGAGGCATATGCTCATTTTGTGTTAAGTATCAGATAAGCGGAAAACTTCAACAATCGTAAACGATCAACAACATAATTCATTTTTCAGATGATAGAGATGTGAATTGTGATTCTCGACAATATAAATATTGGCATTCAACATCGAACATGTTTTACAACACTTAACTTAGCGCATTGTGACTTACTCTTCAGTTTTACTTTTTTTTCCAACCTCAGCATATCCTTCCTCATTTGGTACTGGTCGGTCCTCGCTGTTTATAATAAATGTAAACAAACGTGACTATCGTTTCACCGAGTTGCACATTTTTTGCATTACATTACCTCATATTGTGTACGGCAATGTTTTGCTTTTCAGTATACGATTCAGTAATCATATTTTCGTTATAAGACGTTAAATCATGTTGAGCCTGAAAGGAAATAATTCTTATCTATATTGTTATTTTCAGTGCTCATCAATATACTTACATTAGTAGTGCCGGCGAAAATAACAGTACTACCAAAATCTTCTGCCTCCGGCTCTGTATTCACTTCTATTGCCTCTTGTTTCAAAGGAGTTGGAACTTGGATGCTCGGTTCTTCACTAATCGGTTCAACAAATAAGTTTTTACGCTGTGTTGTGTCTAAGGACGAAATAAATTCTGATAACTTTTCAGCATTCGTGTTGGGTTGCACCAGATGCACAGGATCTGCATTATAGTTCGTAATTTCAACTAATGGTTCATTATGTTCCTCTGTCTCACAGTCTAAAACTTCTTGTGCAATGCAACTGGTTGAAAACAAAAGATGTTCCGAGGATTTTGACGACTCGCTAATTTCGTTTTCTTCTGTAGTTAACGTTTTGTCTAAAGAAGATTTACTGTTTTCCTGGTTTCCGTAATAATTTGGATCTACGGTTGTGTCCAGAAGACAATTATACAATTCTTCTTGGTTTTGCTTATCCTTGGAATTTACAGTGAGATGGTGCGTTGGTAATTGTGTTAAAGATGAATCTACAGTACTCAGCAGGAGTAGTGTACTGTCTATCGTTTGATGATCAGAACAATCGTTACTGAATTCTTCTGACTCTGATAACTGTGCTGTACTCTCGATGTTTGGTTGCTGTTGTGAAACGCTCTCTAATATCAGACATGCAGCAGATGGATCACCTTCTACGTTTTCAGTGGCAATTCTACTTTCAGACTTTACAATAGTTTGTCGTCGTAAAAGTGGGTCAAAATTGTTCAGCACAGAGTCTCTCGGTAGGTTCGCACTTGAGGGGGACGATGCAGAACCTGTAGTTGATTTTACTGTGCTAGATGTAGGCTGGGAGCAACCCCTAGACAGTAAACAATCGAAATCGGCCGCCGAAAAATTGTCTGCAAGCAAAAACCACACACACAAAACATGTATTAGTTATTTATCACGTTTATAACCATTTATAACCGTACACTATGGTATATATATATATTCTCGACTGATTGAAATATCAATTAGTTTTCACAAGGCGAAAGTTTTTTCGTCATACGCTTTTATCTCTCTTCCTGTCGCATATGTATATATGCGACGATGCAACTCCCGTCGTGTTCATGAAGGCCATCCGTGGGAAGCAAAAAGAAGGCCGAATGGATAAATGACAACCACCCTCGCTGCTCCGTTTGCAGTGCAGGGTTCAATACTTCATTAATGTTGAAAAGTTGGTTGAATTAACCTAACCTATAAATTTAGACATTTTCTCAGCGCAAGTGCAACACTAATAATATTTGTATACCAAAACATTGCGATACTGGGAGAGATTGGATCGGAGGGCAATACATTACTGTACTGTCTTCAATTTTGTTAAAAAATGTGCATGCGCTTTGAAATTCGCCAGGTAAAAATAGGCCAAACGACAATGTTTTTTTTTACAATTCACTTGATTTGAAACCAACTTTACAAAAAAATAAAAAGTTGTTGGACTCTGTCTGATGTATTTGTTATACACATAATATAAATGAATAATCTTCATAGTTGCTTAGTTGTAACATGTCTTCCTTTAAACCGCCAAGATAATATGTTATCTAAATAATTTAATGTCTAGCCACTAATGTCTGGCTAACAAATGCTGTAAGTCATGCTGATAAAATAGCCAATGACCTTGCTTGACATGCGAATTAAGCAATATCAAAATGCATGACTATAACACCAACACTAAAAATTAAGTAGAACAATCAAGGAAATAGATTTTGATCCACTACGAACAAAACTTATTCGCGCATTATGCCGATTGTGACCTAGGCGACAACGGTGCCAGCCTTCAAACGGCTCGACCGGGGTTCAAATACCATCCGGACCGTTCCCACGCACTGAGAACTGCTTGGTATCAATAAGTTTCGTAAGCTATTATATACGTCGTTATGTCAACGAACAAGGTACAACATTATTCCGTTTGTTACAGACGTGGTATCAATTACAAAAAATCTAACCCAAAACAACCCACTCTTGCATTTCGTGCTGTTTGCACTAGAATCTTCTCTTTGGCTTAATAATTTATTATGCCTGCCTTTTCTGGCTTGAGACTTATTGATACCACGTAGTTTGTTAGGCAGTCCTCATAGCGCGGGACCATTCTTAGGTTAGAGATCGTTAGATTTGCAAATACATTTAAAAATACTCACATTCATTAGCTGGTGTAAAATGTTCTTCAAGAAGTGAAGGATGTTGAAGAGACGAACGAGTAGATACAAATTCCGAAATGTCGTCCAGCGGGAAGTCACATCCTTGACTTTTACTTTCAGTGGGAAATTCATTGAACCGGTTTTCGCATTTCTCTGTAAACATATTTTCCTTGTCCGATCCACAGATTTCAAGGTTCCCCAGAGTGCCCATTGAATTTCTCTTTACACTTTCAATGGTACTGATGCTCCTTGGGATAATGTTTAATTGATTGCAATCCTTAGCATCTTGAAGCGGGAAACGATTGGCATCTGGTGCATTTTCGTTACTTTCCGCCGGGAAACTGTTGTTGGGAACTGGCAAAACATTTAGTTTTTGTGTATTACTTTTTTCTATTGTAACAATGTTTTGAGCGTTTTGGGAACCATGCTCAATGTTCATGGCATTGTGGAAAACTTCTTGCACAGCAATGTTTTGATGACCGAAGCATTCATTTTGTTCATCACCTGTCAATCGTCAAAGTACGAATGGAAAATTTGCCATTAGTCAATCGTTCTATACACAATGTCTTTGTCAACAATTTTTACTTACAAATCATATCAGATACTTCGTTAATTTGATCGTCACTGTACGAGATATCCATGCTCTCCATATTAGACTCTCTGCGCTGATGCAATTGTCTGAAAAACGAATATAAAAACATTTGGGTTGCCCTTGCTCTAACTAAAGTGTTGCCAAGTTGTATGAAAACGTCCTATTAGTTTATTTTTACACACAAGGTATTATTCCATTTCGTTGACAATGCATAATGCGCAGCGCAAGCTATAAAACGCTTACCACCTTCTGCGCATAGCTTAACTGGCTAAGAGCCATCCTCAGAACAAAATAAGTACGTGTCGACTGCCAGCGAAGATTTTACCTTTAGAATAAGCTTACACACTCATTGCTAGGTTAAACGGAAACAGAGGAACTCAACACTTACCAAATGGAAAATGCTATTTTTTCGGATTGTGTATAAAAGTGATTTGTTGGAATAAGAAAGATCGTTAACTTCGCGCCCAAGCGGTTTCTTTTTGTGCATCAATTAAATTTTTCTAAAAGGTTATGCCATACTGCCAACATTGACACCGGTTGTCAAAGTGAAGGTACATAGATGTACTTGGAGGGTACGTAGATGCTTATTTGGAAACATTATTTTATATTCGCGTCCGTTATATCACGACTGTTTTATCGTCGATAGGAATCGCCAGGAACCCCGGCTTATAAATAATTTTAACATTTAACATTTTTTTATTCCGAACGTTTGGTTCTACGTTTCGCGTATTTAACCACATCGACCGAGAAACTAAATCCAGATATTTTTAATTACTTGCAAGTGGAGTAGAAAACAGTCAAGGATTTGATAAAAGCTCAATATTATTTATGCAATAAAAAAAGTTTCCAAATTGTCAAGTGTTGCCGTAATCAGCCTAAGTAAATTAACGCAATCTGATGTAGCAAATAATTGAGTCATAGGACGGCTAAAATTTTTAAGAAAACAAAACAACTGCAGATTAAATGTTACCGCAAATCATCAGGCAATCAAGAAAGGTATTAATATCCTTAATGTTGTAAGCAGTAAACTATACACTGAGTAATTTGCAATAACAGTTGTGCAAAGTTGTTTCGATTTTGCTTATTCTGGGAGCCGACAGAATGAGATGAGATGTGAACAGAAGAATGTATATTGTAGATATGATAGATTTGTAGTATCAGACGAGCTGGGCACATCTTTCCAATGTAGCTTCAAAGCAAATTTGAACCAAATGATTTCCACTGGGTTTGTTAGAACGTTTATTGAAAGTTCACTGATTTCAATGTTTAATATTATTTACAGCTTGAGTTTCATTTTCATCAAACTTTAAAACTGCTGCTATCGCATTGGTCATATGTTTTTTACTGTCAGCGTCCCGCGTTAAAAGGAAACTGAGCACAACATTTTTCAAGTATTCGAGGTTAGATCCTTCCAGTTGGTTATTGCTTCGTAAGCGTTCGATATCTCTTTCCATTTGGGATATTTGCTCTTTATAACTTTCCTCAATCATAACTTTTTCTTGTGCAACCTTGCGCAGTGTAGCCTCCGACAGGTTTTTCGAAGTACGTAGGGCACTAATTTCTACGTTTTTGCGTGCAATTTCCTGTGCATAATGAAGTATATGTTGATGCTCATCAACTAACGAAGGAAAGGATGTTAACATCGTAGAAGAATCATTGCTATTCCATCGATTGCGATCTCCGTTCGTATTGTTCGTAGCCTCACTATTCAGCTCCTGAGGCCGGATCGAAGAAGACGAAGAGAGTGAAATTATTTCCAGTGACGTTCGTAGCGTTTTTATCTCTTCATCCTTTTCGTCCATTACAGCAAGCGAACGTTCACGCTGCTTTTGTAAGGAATCCTGCAGATGTCCAATTTGTCTGTCGAAAGATGCTTGCATTGCATTCAAAGCCTCTGCATGTTTGGTAGACTCGATTTTGAAAGCCATCTGCTGTTTTGTTAATTTGTGCTGCAAATCGGATTCCATCTGGGCGTTGGACTGTTTCTGCATATCTAGTTTTTGTTTCAGTTGCGTGGCACATTCTTGACACAAAAGTAGTTCCTTTTTCAATCGCTGATTTTCACTCATTGCCTGTTCGTAACGCCATTTATAATTTTCTAGCTCATTTTGCGCATCCAAACGCTGGGCAAGATTGGATGGCAAATTTAGATCTACTCGATATTCACCGCCATCATCCGAATTTGGAGCAGGGTGGGTTTCAAACAGCTCTTGCCGTGTACCATATCCATCTTCAATGGACTCTCGATCTAAGTTATCGCACGGCACGCTGTTCTGTTCTTCTGCATGCTTCGTTTTTAGATTAGCTATGGTGCTTTTCAATTGTAAAATGTGTGCCTTGTCTTGTTCTTTTAAACGATCATATTTACCTACCATTTCGCTAAGCTCTCGTATGCGAGATTCAAAATTTGCCACTCTTTCTTCATGAATTTCTCTCAAGCGTTTACTGCTTTCTTCCGCCATTCGTACACGATGCTTTTCGTCTGCCACGGCAATGGCATATTGTTTTTTCAGATGGACCATTTCCCTTTGCAAATCTTGCAAAGATTCTTTTAAATTCATCGAATTGTTGGAGGATTTTTCGACGTTGCAATTCATGGAACTTGAGTTCTTTTCATCGGCACGTTTCTTCAGCTCGGTCTGCCGGTCCGGAACATGGAGCAAAAACTGCGTCTTCAAATTACCCAACTGTAGTTCTAACTGTTCGTTTAAGTTACGTTCATCGTCTAACAGTTTCTTCAACTCTCTTATTTTTAAAGACTGATCTTCGTACTTCCCGCTATGCAGAGGACGTTCGGTAGACTCATTAGCGAACGAATAGCTTGAGTCAGACTTGGACTGGCTTTCTAACGTTTTGATTCGACGTGTTAGTTCCTCTATGGTTGCATCCTTGTTTGCTAATTGTACACGGAGCTGATTTCTGTCGCTCTTTAAAACTTCTTCTATACGGTTTCTTTCAGCAGTGAGAGTTGCAAGATTTTGCATTAGCTTTTGGACTTGTCCTCCATCGATCGGTGCCATCGGCACTTGTTTTGCGTCAGATTGCTCATGATTGGAAGACGCTTTGCCTGCACCATCACCTTCCGTGCTGAGTGTCTGCAAAGATTGCTCCAAGGCTGCCTTCTCCTTGGCCAAACCTTTATACGCTACGATAATGTCTGAAAAATAACATATTGTTCATTTTGATGGTATTTCCTTGTGACTTTGTACAATTGTATCGTACGCGGCATATCTGGAAATACTACCTACCCTTCAATCGATTTTCATAACGATTGATATGTTCTTTTTGCGAGCTGATGATTGATTCATATTCCTTCAATTTATTCATTTCATGATTTCTTTTCTCCATAATGATTAGATTATTCTGACAGATAACTTACACGACTCGAAGTTTTTCTATATAAGTTATTGTTAATTAGCTATGCAAGTTTGGTGTAACGCATTGAAGTTTTCCGAACAGAGTCAAGCTATATTTTAACTCGACACATAAACATCACCGCACACAGAATAATAAAAAGTATGTGCCACATATGTACACAGCATGAGAGGTACGTGCAAATACAATATGTCTGGAAACAAAATGTCAACACATACAACATTGACAGTTGCCAAACATTTAACCAAGGTAACAATAATCTTCGACCAAGGTTTGTTGCACGTAACTGTACATTTAAAATTATAGCCGTGAGCTGCACCAAATAATGATATTCATTCATAGTATTCATATTTATGAAACTTCATTCTTTTCAAAAGGTAGCCATATGACTTGATCATTTTACATGAACAACAAAAAAGATGTTTAATTTCGATCAATTAAAATTTACAGAAAGTGTGACATATATGACGCACGTCAATTGACAATTTGTCAAAAAATTATACCGCATTTGTAGACACCTTGAAACGTAATCAACAATTTGTACGAAAACGTATTTAGCAGTCGATAAACAGAGAAAAAACAGAGAATATATATTCATTAGCTGTACCGCAGTCGGTTGCAATGGCCTCTAGGAAAAGATCTGGTTCTGGTACGAAACGACCAAAGGAAAAAGTGGTCCATATCTACGAACTGTTGTGCCGTGGTGAAGATCCGAGAAGGCAGAATGCTCAGTTTTGGGAGGAGTTTTTTTTGCTGCAGCCAAACATGGATACGCTGGAATGCGAACTACTAAAGCTCACTCCGGAACAGTACAGTTGCGCTAAACATAACATACAGCAATTTTTTACCGAATGCATAAATATTCTCTCAACCAGTAGTCCCAAGCGCATACACAATGCATTGCAAACGATAGGTGTTTTCATTCATGTGCTGTTCCGCAAACTGGCTACTGTTGGTACAGGTGGCAACAGTAGTGATTCCAACAATAGTGCAGCATCCGGTGGTAGCTCTGCTTCGTTTCTTACCATTAGTGACATAGAGGATGAAATGCGCGAATTACTGAAACAGCTTCACGAAATACTGTCATGCACCATTCCTTCTGATCGTCCCAAAGACCTTTGTTTGAAGATTTTGCTTATTATTGCCACCGGCATGGACAATGTAAACGAAAATTGCCTTATAGAGTTCATCATCGGACAAAATATGTTTGAAGTATTTAAGAACATGCTAAGCGATTCGAGTCTGCGGAACCTGCATGGACACGATGTGGTTACGCTGCTGACAATATTGGTTAATTATCGAAAACATGAAGGAAGCAACCCGTATGTGGTTGAATTATCGCTACTAGCCGACGAATTTGCATTGAACGGGTAGGATTTAGACATCATATTTTTAAATAAGGTTAAGAAATCTAAATAATCTAGTTAATTTTATCCTAGGTATGGACAAGTGATATCATGCGTTTTGACAATGTTTTGCAAGCAGCATCTACTGAGCCTAACAGAGCTTCCAACATCATCGTCCTGGTTCTCATCGTTATCAAGCATAGTTGGAAATATGTTTATTTCTGACGATTTGTGCTATCGAAGCCAACAGATTCGGTATGTATAAAGAAAAGGTAAGAACGCTATTGGTAACTGTTGCAATATATTTTTGTTACTTTAAGGGCTAACAATGCACTACTTCTGGCATTGTATGAAGCAATTCATTTGAACAGGAACTTTATAACCACTTTGGCACACACGCAAGCAGATTCTACACCGCCTTCGCCCTGTAATACGTTAAACATTAATGACGGGATACCCGATCTGTCGGCAGCAGCCATTCTAGATGCTTCACAGTACTCAACTAATTTGTTTGTCGCTTTATTTCAATATTGGTAAGAAGTATTCAAGCTGTTTTGATTGATTATGTGTTTTTTTATGAAGAATAAGTTGTAATTTTCTAAATGATCTCCTATCTTGTTTTCGTTTGCAGCTCAATCGTAATGCAGGATCATAAAAGCGAGTTGAGTGCAATCAATTTGAAACTTTGTTTGCTAATTTTGACTTGCATAGCTGAGGATCAGTATGCTAATTCTATGATGCATGATAATAATCTTACGTTCAAAGTTTCATTACACCGAGCACATATGAGACACAGAAAGCTAACATCAGAGAAAGTTTCGAAACCACAGCCGTTGGCGACCACTTTGCTCGGTAAGTGACTGTTATGTAAGACTTTTACTGTACTATATAGTTTCAAACTAATTTTGTCATTGACTCACGATTTTGGAGGTATCGGAAAACATTGATGGTTAAAGTGTATTAAAAACATTACAGATATTGATCTAGACAACCCGAACGATTAACGCAAAACATTCATAGATCGTAGATACGCGTACTTTACAGATGCACACACTCCATATGTACAACTTGCTGCTAACCGCAAGCAATTTTTCATCACTAATTCTCTTCTACATTTCTAATGTTCTTACAGATCTTTTAGTGGAGTTCATAGTGTCGCATTTGCTGAAGAAGTTTCCTATAGAATTATATCTTTTGTGTATTGGGATAATACACCGCGTAATAATCTACCAAAAGAGGTGCCGCGTACGAATTGCATATCACTGGAAAGAATTATGGACGGCAATGATAAATTTGCTAAAATTCCTCATTTACCAAGAACAAAACCTAATGAAGAGGTGTAATATTTTCGAGTTAGCATTACAGGTGAAAAACGCATTTGCGAATACAGCTGAAACGCTTGTAACGCATCGTTGTTACTAGTCTGCTTAAGTTTTTATTTTTCCATTTTAGGTGATAAACATTTTCAATCTTTTTATCACATATGGGGATACTTTTCTTGCAACAACTAACAGCTACGACGAACTTTATTATGAGTTGAATCGAGAGGAAAAGGTGTTCTGTGAATTACACGCAATGGTGCTAAGATATGCTTCGATACAAGACTGCGATTATAAAGAAGATTCGATTCGATTGTTGAATGCATTGTCCAACATATTGGCAATTATCAAGCATTTTCAGATGAAAATTAAAGAATGGCTTGCTAGTCAAAGTTTATCGACACCCACTGAACAGCAAATACTAGAACAAATTCAGAAAAATTATGATCTTACGTTGAAGCTTCAGGATAGCCTTGATCAATATGAACGATATAGCGAGCGCCCAAAGCATATATTATTCTTTGCCAACCTTATGAAGGAAGTAATGATGGATACCAGAAAAACGGTTTACTATTTAGTAAAGGAAAGTAACAAAGGTACGTTTATTGAATGTTTGTGTGGTGCTGTGACCGATGGACCGACCACCGCCGACGGAGTAGACGTTGGAATGTTGCATTCTTCCAGTTGAAACCAATCGGCGGTTCATAGTACTAATGCTTAGCTTTGCATCTTTATGACAGCAAATAAAACAAATATCTGCTCTAATCATAAGCATTATAAGTTAAAAGGTTTTTTTTTTGTTTTTGATAAAGGAAAGAAATTACTTACACTTCTTTCATATATAGTATTAGCATTAGTTTAGTGAAAGAAACATATCTACCATCGGAAATCATCAGCCAACATGGCAAACCGAAGATTTCAGTCACACTACCTATCTCTTCTGATATTTCGGGTGAGAGGTTTGAACCGAAATTGTTGGATAATGTGATATTTAAAAAATAAAATACTAAAAAAACAAGTACCATCACACAGCTTCCTACACTACGTATGGTATAACATTTATACATAATCTTTTTTATTTTTGATGTTAATACAATTTTATGTGTTTCTTATGCGGTTTCAAGATTGTACAGTGGTAATTGCTTGACGATTAATTTGTTGAATCTTGTGCCTTTATTTACGCTGTACCACTAGCAATCGTAATGCGGTTCTACCATCAGCAATGCGAAACAAAAACAAAACACACTTACGGATGCGGAAAGTACAATTCTAGAAACGTTAAAACATAAAACAATTCAACAGAATATGAACAACGTGAAAAAATGTTCTTTTTGCAAATACACCGGCGACTTGCGGTACATAACATAACCAGACAAGTGGCGAACTCAAATCGCGTCGTGGAATGTACGGCTGGATAGGTTTTAGAACAAAATATCATCGTCTCCTTCATCTAGGATGTTAGCCTGGCTACGCACATCGATGCCCTCTTGTAACAGAGCTGCTCGTTTTGCCTCCGCTTTCTTCTTGGCGATACGTTTCTTGTCCTATTCAGTTTAGAACGATGATAGTATTTAAAACATGATACAGTCTTTATCTTAAATGAATTCTCTTGTACGAACCTGGATTTTCTTCAAGCGATAGAATTCTTCACGTTCCAACTCATCCAGCTCTGAGATGATGTATGCCAATGTACGGTCGATTCTTGGAATAATAACTGTAAGTGATAAAAACATTAATTTACCATATTGCTGCTTTGTGTAAAAGTTTATCCATTATACCATGCTCGATTGCATTAACGCGACGGTTGGTGATTTTAATGACCTCGTCTAATGTAACGAAAGATGTTTGAAGCGAAGCCAACTCCACTAGCAGCTTAACAGCGCTTTGGTAGTTCTTTTTCAATTTTTGGAGCTGTTGCCCACCCTTCGCTAAACCAGTTAATTCATAAGTGTCCGAACCATCTTGATAAGATTCGAACACTGGCAGCGTAACTCCAGCAACGTTATCCTTCTTGGTGCGAATCTTAATTTGGGCCTTGGTGACATTTTGTAGCACGACTTGGTTGAAATCACCGGAAGCAAACTTCGCTTCAGCTAGTGAGAAGGCTGCCTCTTTCATTACTTCTCCCATCAATGTCTTCGTCTGTCATGTAAGTATAGAAAAGCAGTTTTGGGATTTAGACTGTAGCAAACATCAACACACACATATATGGAGATAGTGGCCATCGAAATACCTCAATAATTTTACTCAAAATCATCCTAAAACGCATCTGTAGTGCATCGGCCTTCTTTTTCAATAATCCGTGACCCTTGTGGGCACCAGCAAGACGAGCCTTCATCTGCATTTGAGCGCTGCAAAAAGAAAATAACGCAATGCGCATATTTGATTAATAGATACTTATCAAATAATACAACACTTGAAAAACCTACCCTCGCGATGGGAAAATGGGAATTCTATCCTTGGATGACATTTTGGAAAACGATGATTTTCTTCAAATCAACTTGGAATTCTGTTGTGGCACTGTTCCACTGAACTTATGAAGAAAACAATCACGGGTTGCAAATTTCAGGTTCTACTGATCACAAGACCATATAATAACACACCCACACACAGACGTTTCCATGAAAATGTAGATACCGTGTAATGACAAGGTTGGATCATTGGAAAACTTGACAGCAAAGTGTATATAAGCGAGATGTAACCGCATAGACTTGCAAGATTTATATAAATTGAAA